>QWTY01060455.1:8106-36159 GCA_008033365.1 Pseudorectes ferrugineus
TGAGCTCCCCGGCCGCAGCCGCCCCCCCTCCTGCCCGGGAGCGCTGCCACCGGCGCGGGACACCCCGGGAGGACAGTCCCCCGTCCTCCCGAGTCGCTGCAGGGCACCCGCGTCCTGCTCTTCTGCACAACGCTCCCGCCTCACCCGGACACGCCAGACACAGCGGGAGCCCTTCGCCCCCAGCTCACTCTCTCCAGTGACTCCAGAACAGTTTGGGGTCCTGCACCCCGACCTGCCGCGCTCGGGGGCCCACGAGACCCCCACACGCTCCGCTGCACCCCTCGCCCTGCCCTCGTCACATCCTGGCTTAGAGAGGATCCCGGCCGGATCTGCTCCCGCGAGCCCCAGGGCAGGGGCCAGCATCCCGCCCCATGGGACACTGCCACAGGCTGCCTGAAGCCATCGGTGGGCACTGCCTGGCCCCGGCTGCTCCTCACAGTCCGTGCGCCTTCTCCATCCCCAGAGAGCACAAAACAGATGGGAACACAACCAGCTCCACTGTGCTTCATCAGAGAGCACATCCCAGGGCACCGGCCCCGAAGCGAGATGGCAATTCCCGTTTGGAAGAAGCAAAGGCACAAATCGTGGACAGAGAACTTGGACACAAAGTTCGGTCAGAGAAGAACGAAAACAAGAAACCTGGTGCACGGTGATCCCCGAGCCACAGCCCCCTCCGCAGCGGTCCCACGGGATGCTCCGACTGCCGGAGCTGGCGAGCGGCCCCGCTCCTCACCCCGCGGCTGCCGGGCCCCCGCCTCCCTCGCAGCGGGGAGCTGCGCCGGAATGCAAATGATGCTCCAGGCGAGTGCCAAGAGCTCCTTGTTCCTTCCCCAATTTAGGACACCTCTCGGTGCTGCAGCCCGCACCGAGTTCGTAGGAGGCTGCAGGAGTGCCAGAGGAGCTGAGTCGGCCCAGGGTGACTCTTCGACAGCAAAGCTGCACCTTGCAGTGCAGTTTTCCCCTCCCTTGGATCTGTCCCCTCAGGACCAGAGTCCTGGATCACAGCTCTGAAAGAAACTTCACAGGGCAAAAGCCTTTCTACCTGCTGCCCTCCTGGGCACAACGTGGGCTCCCCGGTGTGTCCCCACACACCACGGCAGTGGCCCCACCGTGCCAGCTGCGGGCACTGCTGCCTCAGCCCCTGGAGAAACTCAGGCCCTTCCCAAGGAAGAGCACAAGGAGCACAGAGGAGTGATCCTGCTGCCGAGGTGAAGAGCCAGGGACACAGGCTGGAGGAGCTGCTGGGAGCCTCAGAACAGCCTCACTGCGTGCACCACGCTCTCCCCACAGCCAAGGGAGCTGGGGATCGCAGTGCACATTGAATTTCCCTGCAGCCATCACGTTAGGGCTGCCGGGCTCTGGCTCCATCCCCTGGTTCACCCCACATCCCTCCCAGCCCTGGCTCCCTGACAGGCTCCCGCCGGCGTGAGCAGGTTGTGGCACCGCTGCCGCTTCCCACGGCTCCCAGCGTTACTCAGCAGCCAAGGGAACCGCTCAGAGCTACAAGGTCACTCAAAAACACCATCTGTCCACACACTGCTCCCCGCCCTGGGGAGAGCAGCAGAGTAATTATTTCAATGCACTGAAGGCCACTGTGCCCTGCTGCACACCAGCATCTCACGGTGCTCATTCAGCCTCAGCTCAGCGAGGGGGGAACACAGCATCAGTGTCCAGTGATGCCACCCCACACTCTCCACACCACGAGGGCACCCAAGGGCTGCAAGAGTTGACAGGGAACCCTCCCAGACTGCTCATCACAGGGTGAGATGTTTGGTGCTGGGGAGAGACTGCCTGTGCTGGCCAGAGCCACCGCCACCTCCGTGACCCCTGGCTGGTGGCCTCTCCAGTACCGTGGGGTGGGGACAATGGTGGGAGTGTAGCCTACCTTGCTTGTGGGGAACAAGTCACAAGAGCACCCCGACACCCCCAGGAACTGCAGCTCTAGGTCCCCTCCCCCTGCACCGCCCAGGGACTATTTCTGGGGAACTGAAGTCACTTGCATTTGGGCTCTGAAGTCACATTCATCTCTGTTTGTGCTACTTCTCCCGCACCTAAAAGTGTCACAACACGGCGCTATCTCTGTCGAGTCAGTTGTCCCCCACATGCCATGTCCCAGATGCTCCTGTGTTGCCGCTCACAGCCAGGCGCTTCCCCAGCCCTGGTTTCTCACCAGGACGGCGCGGGGCTGCCAGCACCGGCTGGGTGCACGGAGGGACTGACTCACACCCAGCTCCAACAGCAAATAAATATTTCATTTGAGCTCATTTGCAAACCCAATCCCAGGGAGCACGCCCGGCTGTGCCCCTCATCCACGGGCATCCCAGCAGCCACTTCCCACATCCACCAACCCCCGCTGTGGCTCCGTCCCACCTCTGCGTGCCCCCAGCTGCACTGCTGATAGCAGAGGCGAGCACTGCCACCAGGGCTGCCCCCCAGGGGTCCCCTGCATCCCAATGGCCCCGGGACGCTGCGCCACGCTGGCCCCATGGCCCCGCAGCAAGTCCCACTGTGTGCAAGATCCCTTCCATATGGGAGCAGCCAGCGGAGCTGCCAGCTCCCAGCTCTGGCACTTGCTGCTACATCTGGAAACTCTTCTCACCCTTAATTGTTTCTAATGCCTTAACACACGGAGTGACTAATAAGACACTAATTGGGCGGCGTTAGCAGGGAGCGGAGCAGGAGCGCTGGCAGTGCCCTCCGTGCCGAGCCGCCGGCTCCCAGCACTGCGCTGCCGTGTGCTGCCACTGCCATAAATCCCTCCGGACTCCAGCGCCTTTCCCTGCTCAGCCTTTCCCAGCATGGTGGAAAACCCACCCCAGCAGTGGGGAGTGCCAAGAGATGCTGATTTTAGCTCTGTCAAATGGTCTCTGTGCCCTGGGAACCAGGGCAGGGAGGGCACAAGGTACCCCCCCAGAGGGGACATCCCACACGTCATCACCCCTCGAGCAGAAAGGCACCGGGTGACCCCAATCGCTCGCCTCCGACTGCTCAGCACCGCTGGGATGGGCTTGTGCTTGGCATTGCCCACGTTGAGCCAAGGTGAGGTGACCAGTGATGAATGGCTGCAGGAATGCACCTGCTCCTGGTGGTTTATGGCTGTTGGGGAGCCAGGGCAGAGTACAGCTGCATTTGGGACCCTCCTGTGCCCCAGAGAGCTGTGGGGTGATGGCCCACTTCTGGGGCTGCCCTGTCTCCCTGGGAGCTCCCACGGGGCTGCCAGCCCTGCCTGCACAGCTGCCGGCAGCACCGCGCTCGCCAGAGCTACTCAACAGCGGGAAAGAGGCACAAATCTTGTTACACACTGGCTAAGCCTCCCTGGGCATGTTTTCTATAAATCTCCTGGAATTTATTATATGATAACTAGCCTGGAAAAGCTAAATTAAATCCACAGCCAAGAAACTGACTTTCAAGTGTGACCTAATTTAGTTGCTGGAAGGGGAGGGAGGGAGGGAGCGGGGATCCCGGTGCCAGTCGTTCCCGGGATGACCTCCTGGTGCAGCCGCACACCCCCCATCCTCCTCTTCACCGTGACTTTGGGGACGGAGCTGCGCAGCCTTTCATGTCTGAGCGGATCTCACACTCCCACTCGCTGGAACAAAAGCGCCTCAAGGGCTCCCCTGTCAGATGTTTTCCATTGCTCATCTCCAAGTCTTCCTTGAAGGAGCACTCTCCTCCCGGGGGGGCTCCGGTGGGCTTGGGGATGATGGGGAGAGTCGCCGCAGGGGGTCTGCATTGGCCCGTTCCTCCCTGCTCCAGGCTGCTCCCCACCAGCCCAGCGAGCCCCAAGCTCGGCACCAGCACCCACACACTCCATGGCCGGCAGCCCTGAGCCTCACGCAGGACCCAGACAGGCTCCAGGGGAGGAGGAAAGCAGCAGGGAGAAAAGCTGGATGGGGAAGAGGCTTGGTGGCCTGAGCTCGAGTGAGCCCACTTCTGCCCTGGTGCCCAGAGCAGGTGCTGGCAGCAGTGGCTGCATCAGCCCCGCAGACAAGGTGCATCCTCCAGGATGGGCACAGCCCTCCTGAAGTAGGGGCATGACGTGCATCATGGCCAGGGTGACAACCTGTCTGCTGTCCCCTGAAAAGCAGCACGGTCCCAGCCGCAGGAGCCAGACAGGCCCCAGCTCAGTGCAAGGTCCTGGGAGAAACTCCCAGTGCTCCCGCTTTGGCCAGGACGCTCACGATAGCTGGTTCCACAGTGCTGTGGGGCTGGGTAGGACCGGGCACCCCTTCACCCCAAAACTGCCCACCCGTGGGGCTGATGGCTCTGGGCAGAGCGGGTGGCAGGAGGCAGGAGCACGGCGCAGGCAGGGCCCACGGCGAGGGCGACGTGGGCAGAGTGGGACCACGGTGCTCCGGCAGACCTGGGGGTGGGCTCGGGGCTGGCACGCGGACGCGTGCTGTTGTTCTGGAACGGAGTGCACTGGCAGAGCGGCATGTGGGAAGCTTGCATAATAGTGCCAGCCCACACTACGCCTGCTCCTTCCCAGCATGATCAGCCCCTTGCTTTCATGAGCAATAACATCCACCCGAAGTTTTCTAAAGACAAAAAAAAAAGAGCTTCAAGGTGATGCACAGAGCTCAGCTGCCTTTGCTGCCTCTGAACTGATTAATGCAGCTGGAGAATCCATCTGCACGGCTGCTCTAATCCCACATTCTGGACAACCTGTACCCCAGCAAGGGACGAGAAGCCTCAAACTCTCACTCCCATTTCATGATTCCCGAGCAGGCACCTGGGGCTGGGGCAGAGCGGAGGAGCCAGCATGCTGTGAGTGGCACTGCAAGGGGGGTACACACAGCTCCCCACACTGGGAGCTCTGCGGAGCGCCGAGCCCGCCAGCGATGCACGGCCCCACGGGCACTCTTCCTGCCCAGGCACTCCCCTTGGCTACTGCCAGCTGGGAGAAGAGCAGTCCCAGCTCTGGGGGACCCCTCAGCACTCCCCTCGGCTTATGCCAGTGGGAGAAGAGTGGTCCCAGCTCTGGGGGGTCCCCCCGGCACAGCAGTTGGTGGAGAGGGCACTGGAAGACAAATTCTGTGGCAGAACAGCCCCAAGCAGAGCCCAGTCCCTGGTCACCATGGCTGCCACAGTGTGGCCATGACTCTCTGAGCACCTGCTGAACCCGTGGGTGCTTGCAGTGCTGGGAACAAACAGGGAAAATGCCTCATCTGGAGGAGAGAGTCCCACTGCCTTCGAGAGTTTTAAATTTTAACTCCTCCTCAAGCTGGTGCGAGCTCCCAGTGCAGACCGGTGTCAGCGCGAGGGGGGTTCCAGTCTGTGTAACGTGAACTGACGGGGACGGGTTCAGCCCAGACCACACGGAGCCGCACACAGCCCTGAGGGGAGTTTGCAGCACGGTCGGTGCCAGGAGCTGGGTCTCGGCGGGTCCAGTCGGGCTGCGACGTGCAGGGCTGTGTGTGCGTCATGGGCACACACTCCCCTTCCCACGCAGGGGCACCACCGAGGTCCCGCATGCTCCAGGACCTCCACCCTCCTGCAGCGAGCAGGACTGGGACTGATCAATGGGTAGGACCAGACCCCCCCACGCCATATCCCATGAGGATTAGAGCAGACAGGGCTTCTCCCAGCAATGTTCCCCTTTACCAGGTCACCACACAAGAGTCTGGACACACAGGATCTGTACCCAGTGCTGGTGCAAAGTCCCCAGTGGGCTGATTGTGAGCTGCTGTCCCAGGCACAGCCATGGGAAGCAGCATCTTCATCCTCAACCGAAAAATATCTCCATGCCCTCCCCTACCTGGACTGCTGGGTGGGAACAACATACCTGAAGACCACGAGCAGGTGCCTCAGGTGTGGTGGCAGGTGGGAGCTCACACTCGTGTTCACCCCTCCAAGCTGTCAGGAAGAGCCGTCGGGGTCTCACAGCAGCAGGTTCTCAGCCTGAAAGAGAGAGGGAGAGGCTCCAGTCCCGTCCCTGTGTAGGCACCGCCGCTAATAACGGAGGAGGATGTGGCAGAGCTCGGTGCCTCAGAACGCCACAGCTCTGGGGGCTCACACGCACTTGGCCCACTCCTTTAACAGCACAATTATCTCACGGCTGGGGAGCAGCTCTGGAGCAGCCCCTGACATGTGCAGGGGCAGGACCCTGCCCAGTGGTAAAGCCCCTAAAGAGAGGGAAGCGAGTTTGGCCCGGGAACAGGGTTTGGCTGCACGGGGCACACGGAAGGTCCCCAGCTCATGGTCCCCAGTGAAACATGTCCCAGTCTCTGCACTGACGCAGAAAATGCTGAGGCTGGTCCTGCCTCCCTGAGAGCACCAGCGCTGGCCTCAGATGAGTGCATGGGATGGAGACAAGGAAAGGCAAAGACTTCTTCTTAAAGGAAAGTCCCCAACCCATGTTCCCCCGAAGGCTCTCTGGAGGCCACCGGCAGCTCCACATTTGCTTTTCCCCGACCCAGAGGAACAGGAGATGATTTAACAGCTTGTCCCCCCTTGTAATGGGACTTTTTCCCTGTTCCCCTGAGCAGCCCATCCATCACAGCACAGAGCAGTGACGTCCCCCTGGCACCTCGGCCAGGCAGACCCCCTGCCTGCCGTGAGTTATGACGCCTGCACCGTGTGGTGGGATGTGCTCAGAGCACCGGCTCCACACCGGGAGCCGAGATTTATCCCCTTGGTGGAACAGGGGCAGAAGCCGGGAGATAAGTCACAGCAGAGCTGCAGGAGTGGCGCTCAAGGTCCTCCAAGGTTGGCTCATTAAAAACCAAGGAGAAGAGGAAGACAAGACCTGCCCGCCGTGGTGTGGCTGCGAATCCACCTCCTGACGCTGAACCAGCCACGGCCAAGAGGGAGGTGGGAAGGGAGCCAGGCCCCCCAGGCTGGCTCTGCAGCAATCCCTGGGGCAGGCTGCTGGCCGGGACATCCCAGCACATTCCAATAACCCCAGCAGTGCAGTATCCGGACAGGGATGGGCTTCCCAGCAGTGCAGAGACGGTAAAAATCCAACAGGCAGCCTACAGAGGCGCTTGGATGCTGGCCCCAGGAGCAGGCTGGAGGCACCCACTGGGACTGGCACCTGCAGCCACCCAGCACACCAAGCATGCTGCTGGGAGTGGGCACCATCCCTGCGACGGGCACCATCACTGATTTGGGGACAGACCACAGAGAACCCACAGAGACACAGTGAACATCACAGGCACTCCCCAGACTTGCTGGAATTCCCCTCCTGCTTCATTAGTCCTGCTCATTAGGCTCTGCTCCTGATCAGCAGGCACAGCTAGAGCTCAGCAGCGTCGCTCCCCAGCCCTTCCATCCCAGCCTCTTTAATGCTGGTCTGTCACAGCTGGTCCCCTAACCCCCCTTGGTGTCCCCTAAACCCCCCCTGGCTGTCCCCTTCCGCAGGCTCCGCCACCAGTCCCTCTTCCCTCCCTGCTGTGGTTTGTGTGCGACCAGGAACCACGGTGGAGCTGGGGGCTCAGCAGGGACTCTCACTGTGGGGTTTGCCCCCGACTGAACCCCTCCAAGCATGTGCAGCAAGTGCAGGATAAGACAAACACTGGGAAAACCCAATTGCATCACTGAAACAAACTGAGCACAGCAGGATTTTTTCAGCACCTTCTATTTTCAAAAGCAAACCCATGTGAGTGCAGGATGGGGGCTGGCATGTTCCTCACTGGTGTTGGGGGCCCAGCAGCATCCCTCACCCACCAGCAGCATCCCTCACCATCGGCAGCATCCGTGCAGCACCCTGCCACTGGGAAAGTGTTCCATCCCCAGGAGGGATGGGAAAGCGGATTGCAGATCCCTACGGGGCATCTCCCCCAGGAGCCACTGGGCTTTTACTGCACACTAAACCACAGCGATTAGATCAACAAGCCAACCCCTGGAAGGCTGAGAGGTTTTATCAAAGCCAGCAGCACCTCAGGGAGGCGATGGAAAGATGATGCAGCTGCCCACAGCATCCGCAATCCCTGGGCCAGCCTGGCGGCTGCTGCAGGGGGGCAGGACCAGGGCTGTGCCAGCTCATTTTCGGGAGGCTGAGCCTCTGCCACTGCCTCCATGCTCCCAGAAGGACGCCGGTCCTGGTCCCAGCCCAGTGCCTTCTGCCAGACCCCACCATGGCAGCGGGGTGTCACAGAAATGCCCCTCAGCAGGGCAGGGCAGCAGGAGCTCAGGGGGGAGGTGCCTGCAGTGCTTCTCCCTGGATTGCACAGGAGTGGGGAGAGGAATTTTCTTCCAGCAGCAAACTCTCTGAAGCAGCACTCGGCACCTGTGCAGCCCAAGATACAGCTCCTGCTCCAGCCCGACCAGGAGCTATTTCCCACTTATCTGTGCCACGGCTGATATCTGTGCAGCAGAACACGGCGCTCGGTAATAGGATTTTGATGCTAAACAGAAGATGTTTTTTTCCCTGGGTCTCACTTACGTCACACCTGGAGGTATCCATGGCCATGGAGGTGACACAGAGGAAGGCTAAAGAGTTTCAACTCTTGCGCTGAGGGAGCAGCTTCTCCTTCAGCTGCTAAACAGCAGAATTACAGTGATCTAGCATTGCCTGCCCTCGTTGTGCCCCCACCCCAATGCAGCCCTGGGGGGGGAGGGAGGAGAGCACGCCCCCACTGCCGCAGCCCCACTGCCCTCCGGGCTGGCAGGACCCCGCTCCTACCCACAGCTCCCATGGGAGTGAGCAGAGCCCCTTCCTGCTGGGGCTGAGCTGGGGGCTGGGGAAGCCTGCATCCCGTGGGCACCATCTGCTCCCAGCGCTCCTTGGGCCCCGGGGAAGTGCTGGGGGAGCCTGAAACCCACAGGCGTCACCTGCAGCCCATGGGCATCACCCACTCCCAGCACTCCCCCAGCCCCAGGCACTGCTGTCAGCTGCATCCCGTGCCACAGGGACCACCCACGCCACAGCAGCAGCAGCAGCAGCAGCAGCAGCACAGAGACAGGCTTGGGTGGCAGAGCCACACTTGCAGCTGCCTCAGGGAAAGGGGAGGAAGGCTTGTCACCTCCCTGCCACCCTCCTCCCCATACGAGCGACAGGAAGGTCCCACGCACCCCCACTGCTGGAGCTGGGAAAGTCTCTGCCTGCCACAGACAAAACCAAAGCGCTGGGAACCACCCCCGCCGGGCGCGGGTGACATCTCACCCGTGGGAACGCTGCCGGCGCGGCGTCAGGGCTGTCACCGTGGCGTCAGGGCTGTCACCGCTCCCACGGCACAAACCGGGTGACAAAGGGCACCAGCAGAAAAGCCACAGGCTGGCGGTGGTGGGAGAGTCTGGCCAAGGCCAAGGTCAGCGTCGCATGCCGGGCCCTGGCACGCTTGGCCAGGCTGAGCACACCCGGGCCAAGAGGTGCTCAGGGGTGCACGGGGATTGTGGGGTGCACACTGACCACCGGGTCCCATACTGGCCACGGGGTGCACACTGACCACGGGGTGCACACTGACCATGGCGTCCCTCACCACCACAGTGAGCAGCTCCGGCCCTGGCTGCAGTGGTGCCCAGGGAAGCAGGAGCCCAGGCCAGCCCCGCTTCGGCTGACCCGAGGAGCAGCCGGCAGCGCAGTGAGGGAAACACAGTGCTGTGCAGGCGAGCACAGCCCCAGGACAGCTGTGCCAGCATGGCCTCATCCCACACGGAGGGTGTGCCCACAGCCAGGGCAGTGCCGGCAGCGCCTGCAGCAGGGACAGGGGTGCCAGGAGCCGGGGCAGCCCTCGCTGAGGCGAAGGGATGCCAGGAGCTGGTCGCAGTCTGTTTTCCTGCACAAGTGCATTAAGCATTCCACACAGCACTTTTGCTGTAAATCACTTCCTATTCAGGCTCACTGCTGAGGGTCTCTGAAGGTCGATTTTCCATGGTTATGACAACAAAAACTAAAATTGGGTCAAACCTGAAAGGTATTATCTTTCTCCAAGCTGCTAAATGCACAATAGTAATGAGGTTGGTTAAGCAGTTCACCCCCAGCCCGCATTATTTGCTCTGAAGATGTATTAACCAGTTAAATGAGCGTGATAAGGCAGCCCGGCACATTCCTCCCACCAGCTGCACGGAAGATCTGAGGTTCTGGGTCTCCGTATCCTGGTTAATAACCGAGACCGCGGCCCCACCGACAAAGGCGGCCGCGCCACGCAGCTCCGGGCCAGCTCTGCCCGGCCTGACCCATGGGAACACAAAGGGAACTTTAAAGGCATCCAGCAGCTCAGAGCCATTGGAAAAAATAATTATCGTTCCTCCTCCCCTTTCTCTTTCTTCTTCTTAACACTCTCCCTCATCCAACCTCCTGATGAAAGAACGAACGCACTGCCTGCCCCATCAAAGGCGGTTTAGCAGCATCCCTGCACCAGGATGGGGGATTACCCCTGGCAAACACAGGCAGCTGACCTGGCTGCCACCACCCGGCATGGGACCCAGGGGCGCATGGAAAACCCACCCAACCACCTTGTAAGCACTGGAGGTCACTTCACAGCGGTACCCAAAAGATGCTGCGTGCCCACGGCAGAACTCTCCATGCAGACCTGCTGGGGGGGTGCAAGACAGGCTGCCCAGGACGTCCCCACCCCAGTGGGGCTGCAGGACCAGTCGTGGGACACACAGAACATTTGTTTTTATGGGATTTCTGCTGTTTTTCCTAAAACAAACACCCATTAATGTAAATATAACTGATGTAAACAAGCATGACCCTAAAATCCATGTGCAGCTGTATGGAACAGGGAAAAGAGAGGGAGGGAGGTTGGTTGGGAGAGAGGGAGGGGAAACACTTTAATTAATCTCTAAAACGAATGAGATGGGAAAACTTGAACTGCAGGGAAAGCATCTGGTGCTGCTGCAGGAAGGGGCTGCCCGGAGCGTGGGGCTGGGCTCTGCTGTGTGACACCAGAGCCATCAGCTCCCACACCGGCCACCCCATGGCACCAGCCCACTGCTGAGAGCCACGCCACGTCCACAGCACCCGGGGAGGGCAGCCTGCAGCGGTGCCAGTCCCACGTGCCAGAGCTGAGAGCTGGGTACATCCCACTGGCTCGCCCCTCGTGAGCTGCTGCAGGCTCCCGGCTCCGTCCCCAGCCAGGAGGAGGTGCATCCGCAGGATCCCCATGAGCAGCCTGTCCCCACAGGGGATGGGGACCAAGGAGGCTCCACCTCCTGCAGCAGGGACCCTGCCACCAGTCAGGGAGCACACGGGAGAAACATACAGAGAGCCTCAGTGTGTCTCTCACGGTGATCCAGCTGGGGCTTTGCCAGGAGGAAGTTGCTGCATGGAGAAATGCCAGCACTTTCTAGCACAGAAGGATGGATGAAGATCCCAAGGTGGGATCTGTGTTGGCAGAAGCTCTGGGACCAGCACTCCGGCCTCCAGGAACCCCTCCTGTGTGACCAAAATGTGGCTGCGAACAGTACCTGAGGACCAAGGGGGAGAGAGAAAGACCACAGAGCAGATCCAAGGAGCTCCAAGGTGGGAGGAAAGGGCTGGGGGGTCAACCAGAGGCAACAGCAGATTCACACAGTTTAAGGGAACAGCAGTGGATCCAGACTGGGCTCTTCCAGGTCTCCCCACAAGCAGCTGCTGCTGCCGTGGCATGGCAGGAAGAGGCCAAAACCATCACAGCCACACAAGGTCCCTGCTCCCAGTTCCAGCAGCCTTCCTGCCACAGAGCCCTGCCTGCACGCACACACTGGGCTCTCAGGGTGACACTCGGCTCCCTGGGGATGTGTCCATCAGATCAATCCTGCTCCTCCTCTCCTTAAGGATCCCAAATCCTGTCCCTCACCATCGGCCACTGACTGGAAACCATGCAGGGCCGGGTGCCAGGGAATGGGAATTCCTCATCCCGGCTTGAGGTGGACTCCTGTGCCCTGGCTGCCCCACAACAGCTGCCATGCTCAGCCCCAGCACACCAGCAGCTCCAGCCACGCTCACATCCTGTCCCACTCCAGGCCAGCAAGGTCCTGAAGGATCGTCCTTCATCCCCAGCCTGGAGAACAAATACACAACGTGGCTCCTCTTGCAGAAACACCGAGCACCAGCACAGCTCCTCCCCAGTGCAGCACTGGTCAGGTGCACCGGCAAAACAGGCCATCACCAGCTGGAGTGCCCGGCTCTGCCACGGCGGTGCCTGCCTGGCACAGCGCTCTGCTCTGGGAAGAGCCAGTCCCTTGTCCCCTTACCTGGGTGCAGCATTCATGCTGCCGAGGCTCCTCAGTGGCGAAGGCTCTGGGATGGCACCCCCAGGACTCACCTGAGCCAGCCCCGTGCTGGGCTCTGCCCCTGCCAGCCCTCCCGGCCACCACGCGGCCGCAGCTCCCGGCACTGCCCTGGAGCCGCAGCCGCAGCGCACGCGTCCTCCCCTCTGCCCTTTCCAACACCGCCGGTGATGGGAGGGAGTTAGAAATGCCAGGAAAAGCATTCCTTATTTCAAGAAGCCAGATCATCTAAAGACTGGCACCAGCCCAGTGCCCAGTGAGACCTCCCCAGATTTATGGCCAGCACAGCTGAAGAGACAGAGGAGCTTTAGTGAACCTGGTTAAGACCCCATGGGAAAGTGACAGCAGGATCTGAGTGACCTGAGAACTCCACCTCTCTGTTGGGAAAACAAAAGCGACACAAGAAAGGAGCCTGGCAGCCCCAGGAACTGCGGGGAGGGGATTGCCAAGGGACAGGGCACCCGGGGCCAACAGGACACACATCGGGACACCACACCCTGCCCAGGGAGTGGGGACCAGGCAGTTGCCGGGACAGCAGAGCATCACTGCTGGAGCACCCTGCACTGCCTGCGGCACTGATCCAGCCTCCCCCTCCTCCTCCTCCTCCAGGGCCTCTTCCTCTCCTTCCCCTCTTTGTCATTCCTCTCAGCTCACGCCTCTTCTCTGCTCTCCTTCAGCTGCTCACAGCAATAATCCAGGGCACTGACGCCCCAGCAGATTGCTCAGCGCCGCTCCCCGCTGCTGACCGGGGTTTTAATGACTCCCCCGGCCATGCTGGGGCTGGTCTCCACCTCCACCGGCTGCCAGCCAGGTTCTCCCCACCATCCCTCCTCCAAAAAACACCTGCACCATCCGCAGGGATGGGTGAGGAGCACCCGCCACCTCCAGCTCAGTGGGGGCTCAGCTGGGATCCGCTCTTGTCTTGCACTCAGGCTCTCAGCCATTCCAAGGACCCACAGGATCCTCTTGGCAGCCCTGAGCCCCAGGGTTCCCCGGCCCCCTGGGCCAGGTGAGTGCAGCCAAGGGCACCAGCAGCCGGACAATGCAGCAGCTGGAGGGGCCGCAGGCTGACAGCACAGCGCATATTCCTTGGGGACAGCGAAGGGACAACTGCGGCTCAGCGTCGGTCAGACGATGCTGCTCAAAGCCTCACGGCACGGGGCTCTGCAGAGGCAGGGACAGGACAGGGACCAGGCAGAGACCAGGAATTGGGGCTCTGCCTGCAGGATCCGCACAGCACCCCAGGCTCCTGCTGCCTCATGCAGCACCCGCCAGCTCCTGCCACAGGCACCAGCACCCCGCGAGGGCATGAGCCAGTGCAGGACCTGCGAGGGTCTCCTCCCCAGTGAGGAGGATGGGTACGACAGGGAGCGGAGCTGCTGCTCAGGGGGACCCTGTGAAACTCAGGAAGTGAATTGCCGAGCCCCATTCCCAGAGCTGAGCTGCCCATGGGTGGACAGGCAGGAACGCACTTCTGGGACCAAGGGACAGGCCAGCAGTGTGACCCCGGCCAGCCCTGTCATCGCCCCCCACAAGGCCATGTCTGGATCCTGTGTCCAGCTTTGGGCTCCCCAGTGCAGATGGGACGAATATACAGGAGTGAATCTTGCAGAAGCCCACGGTGATGCTCGGAGGCTGGAGCACAGGACAGAGACACAGTGGGAGGGAGGCGGGTGCTCAGCCCAGAGAAGGAGAGGCTCAGGGAGGTTATGGGGAAATCAGGGCCAGGGCAAGAAGTGGGGAGGGCAGTGGAGCTCCAGCTGCATTATCCTGTTTCCCAGCAAATCCATCCATCTATCCATCCATCCATCCATCCATCCATGCATCCATCCACATCAGCAAAGCAATTTTAGAGGCAAGGAGCAGCCGCCACGCAACCGCAAAGCAGAGGCAGCACCAAGTGCCAGCAACCACAGCCTGCCTGCCCCCTGCCTGGCATCACCCCAGCCCGTCCCCATCTCCATGCTCAGTGAAGGGAGCAGCAGATGACCCGGAGGTGTGGAGGGTGCCCCACGACCCCCAGCCCCCCAGCCCCTCACCACCAGGCACACCACTCACTGCCAGGCTGCAGATCCCCGTGTCCCGTCCTTTAATTAACATTCCACATGTAAAGTTGGGATTGTAATTACTGCAACTGATTAACAGGCCGAAGGTAGCCCGTCTCCGAGGGAGCAGATTAGCCGCGGCTCTCTCGAGCTCCTGCTCTCACCTCGGCACTGCCGGCGCATTTTAAGCAGGGCCCGATGCCCCCGCAGTCAGTGATTAATGGGTGAGCGGGAGGGGGACGCGGTGGCTCCGTCCCACTGCTCTTCCCATGCTCTGCTGGGGCAGGACAGGCTCAGTTTCAGTGGCCATGGGCTGGCAGAGTGGAGGATGCT
The DNA here is from genome assembly GCA_008033365.1 of Pseudorectes ferrugineus. Taxonomy (NCBI): domain Eukaryota; kingdom Metazoa; phylum Chordata; class Aves; order Passeriformes; genus Pseudorectes; species Pseudorectes ferrugineus. The sequence continues at coordinate 22,644 of QWTY01060455.1, forward strand.
GGATGCTGAGAAGTGATTCCCAGAGCCTCCTCTCCCTCCTGTCCAGACACCAGGCAGGGGATATAGGATACGATTCCCAGAAGCCAAGGTCCCTTGCAGGGAGAGGAACACACCACTCAGACATCACACTCCTTGGACGTGAAGACACATGGGAACATCCCACATGCCCAGCTCGGCTCTTCTCAGCCCACCCGCCATGGCCCTGGGGTGTGACAGGACCCTCCAATCCCCGGCTCCATCAGGCAGGGAAGGCAATCAGCTGTAATTAACGGCTGCTGCGGGCAAAGCGCGGCACAGGGACCTTCTTTCCTTCTTTTCCCCAAGACTGCAAAATAAATTATCCTGCAAAGTTAGCAGAGGCTGAGCTATGGAAACAATTAAACAAAAATTAAATCTAATTCATTTATACTCGGAGCACAAAGTGGATAATGTGGGGGTTTTCTTTGCTCTCCTCTCTTTGCCTTGGTGTTACAGAGGACTATTATGGGAAATTAATCACGGGGAAAAGCAATGAACGTGATCTATCGCTCTTTAAAAGTGCACTGTAGTGATTATATAAAAATCTATTAGAGAGGCCAGGAAATAGCAGAGTGACACCATTTAAAAGGAAAAAGGAGACCGGGCTGGTGGCAAAGGATCGATTTCTTAACTGACAGATCCGTGGCAGAGGGAGCGGGAGGAGGTCAGACCGCGGGTGGGCAGCGGTCAGACCCGGACGGCTCCGAGTGGCGCAGCCAGGCCCCTGGGCTGTGCACGGCTGAGCAGCGCCGCACACCCAAAAACCTCGTCCAGCGTCCCACACGGCGCTGCAGAGAGGGCTGACCCGCGGGGTCAGGGCTCCCACCGCGCACAGTCCCACAGCGCTGCCGCACAGGCGCAGGGACGGCCGCCCCAGGCAGCTGCAGCGTCCCGGCACATCCTTGGTGGCACTGCCCCACCCGAGGGTGCCCAGGAGAGTGACCCCATCACTAGCAATGATCGACAGAGCCGACCCTCCCTGCCGGCCCCCGGCACACGCTCGGCTCTTTAACAGCAGTGATAAAACCTTCACCGAGGCAGATTCCACCATAAATCCCAGCCGGCAGCGGGGCCGGCCCCGGGCCAGCCTGACGCTTTAACGACACCATCAATCCCCGAGGAGCCCGAGGCGGAGCGGGAGGACACCCGGGCCGCAGCCCCGGCACGCGGCCAGGCAGGGCTGAGCCCCCCAGACCCTCCGGGTGCGGCACTCTGCGACCGAGGCTGCGGCAAACTGGGCACCGGCCACACACCTCCAGGTGGGCAGTCCCAGCCCAGCAATCCCGCATCGCTGGACTCGCCCACGGCCACTGCGGCCACCCGGTGCCGTCACCCCATGGCTACCACTTGCAAACTCCCCCAGTCCCACGTTAGCACAGGGAAACACCTTTATGGGGATTTAATGGCAGTTTCTCCTCCCCGCCAGGCGTGTGGAAGGCAAACACACCACACTCCCTCCACTGCATCATTTAAACGATTTGGGGAAAAAAAGAGTGGAAAAAAACCCCCTTTGATCTCAGCAGCCCGCTTGTTTAGCCCATGCAGGGATTTAATTGAGAAGGGATGTCCTTGAATAAATGCGGAGATGTCCTCACTCCCCAGGAAGGCTGCTGCGAGTTGAACAATCCCCTGTATGAGGTTTTCTGCTCATCCAGGAATATTCTGGGACAACACAGCCCCGGGGCCGCTGCCGCATGTCACCCATCCATCACCGGGAATGCCAGTGGTGGGCAGGCTGCCGTGGCACAGGGATGGGTGCGGGGGGCCCCCAGCCCCGAGGGAGAGGTGCTCCCAGGTCTGGGGACACCACTCTGCCCCCAAACCCAGCACAGGGGGAGGTGGGGGGCAGGAGGTGGAGCAGCCATGCACCCAGTGGGATGGGGACCAGGGCTCGCTTGGCACAGGCAGAGGGGCTGCAGGTGGGACCTGGTGCCCCGGAGAAGCCAAGTTATGGCACAACAGAAGGCGAGGGGCAGCCGGTCCCCGAGAGCTGGCACTCACACCCGGGGTGCCAGCACCGGCCCCTGGCAAATGCCTTTCCCACTGCCAGGCTTGGCAGGAGCGGAGGAGCCGCAGCGGAGAGCCCGCCAGCCCCGGCGGGGAGCTCGGCACCACCGGCCACAGCGGGCAGCTTCCTGCTCATTTCCTCCCGGCCTGCGGCCCCTGCCAGCGCTCAGCACCCCGGCATCCCTGCCCCTCCTCTGCCAGCTCCCTCCGGCCCAGCCGAGCTTCCTGCCAGTGCAAAGCCTCATGCTGAGGAAGGGAACCAGCTCTGGGGATGCCCTTGTGCATCTCCAGCGAGAGGAACCAGAGAGGGGCAACGACGGCCAGGAGGAGTTCCTCAGCGGCAGCGCTGCACCCACAGATTTGGGTCTTTGCATCTCCTGCCCCTGCCCAGCGCAGCCGGTGTCAGGCGCCGATCAGCAGCATCCTCCTCCTCCTCGTCCTCCCCGGCGCAGCCGCGTGGGTGTCTTTGCCGCAAGGCTCCCTCGCCAGGGAAGCGCCGCGCTATTTTAATCCGGCATCTCCCACCATCCCAGCGAGGTTGGCTGCGAGTGCAGCCCCAGGAGAGTTCTGCCCCGCGCCCCCGCGCCCCGCACCTGTTCAGGATGGAGGAACACCCCGAGGCTGTGCTTGGAGGAGCCAGGGAGGCAGGAGTGGGCTGGTGGGCACTGAAACGCAAGGAGGAAGCTGCTTTTACCCTGGAAGAGAATTCATGGTGATGAAGGCGAGCGCAGGGAGAGGACATGGGAATTCCCAGCTCATTAAAGTGCTGGCATCTGTCAGCCCATGGTAACAGCAGCTCCTCTTCTCCTTATCCATTAAAGTTCTTGTCCTCCCTCTGCCCAGGGGACTTGTGCTCAGCTCTGCAGTCGCCCCACCACTGTTTCACCACTGTCCCACCAGTTGTGTCACCAGCATGTACCAGTGCAGAGCCTCAGGGATGCTGGGTGCCCACAGGGATGCTGGGCACCTGCGGGGTTGGAGCTGGGTGCCCGCGCAGTGCCCGGCCGCAGCTGTGCTGGCGAGCGCGGGGGCTGCGGGCGGAAGGCGAGCGGGAGCGCTCTCAGCCCCTGGACTCGCTGGCTGCGGTGGCTAAAGGCGAGCTGATTAAAGCAATTAGGATTTTAAATAGTAACACCAGAGTGGCTCATCAGCACTGAAGAGGCAGTCAACTGACAGGCTGAGGAGCCTATTTAGGGATCTCGTTTGGCTGAGGATCCTCAGCGAGGCCCCAGGGCTCCCTCGGAGAGAGGGTGCCGGCACAGGGGTGCCCCAGGCACCCCATAGCCCCCCCCAGTGCCTGCCTGGGAACACAGAGCAGCCTGGTCAGGAGTGCCAAAAGGGACAGCCCTGTACACGCAGCCAGCTCTGTCCCCTGCCCTGCGGCCACAGGGATGCCAAGGAGCACCGGGCACAGCCAAGGAGCACCCAGAACTGCCAAGGAGCACCCGCTGCCCACTCCTCCCTTTCCTTACGATTGTTTATTTTCTGTAATAAAGGCTCCGGGAAGGGAATGTGGAAGGAATTTCGCAGTGTTTCTCAGGAGGCACTGCCGTGCAGCAGCAGCCCCAAAGCAACAGATGAAGTGCCTTTTGCAATAGCTAAAGCCCCACACACACATTTTGTCTGCTTGGACTCAAGGGCCGAGATGCCGGAGATTTAAAGGCAGCCTGGTGGGAAATCGATCTGGTTTGGTGTATGTGGATCTCCAACCACAAAAGACTCACGTACAGATGCAAGAGCAGCATAAACAGCCTTGAAACGCTCCGTACCCTCCCCGCTGCTCATCCTCTACACCTGCATTTGCTCCTGGCTGTGCTGGCTGATGCCGGGGTGCCCATGGGTGCAGTGCCCAGCCCGAGCACCCGCCGTGCCCAGCGCTGCGGGATGTGGCCCCCAGGGACAACGGGGGAACAACTGCAAGGAGCTTCCCAGTCCTGTCTCCATGGGCCCTGCGGGCCAGGACTGGGCTGCTGCTTCCAGACCTCCCCTCCTCAGTCCTGCAGCTGCATTCCAGTGGGACGGCGACATCCCCAGACTCCAGGGCTGGATCCCCTCACTCTCAGATGGGGGAAAAAGGGTAAAAAGGAAAGGGTAGGAACGGGGAACGAAGGGCAGGGGCGGAGAGGGAAGAGGAGGACAGGAATGGGAGGGGAGGGCAGGAGCTGCAGCCCAAGCACAAGCCACTTGCCGACTTTCTTGCGAGCTCCGAGATGCCGTGGGAGGGAACTGGCACAGGCGCATTACGTTTATTTATAGGCATTTCTGTGGCACTCGATTAAACACTGTGGTGGAGATATTGCAGTGTGAAGAGTATTTAGAGCTGTTTAACACCTCTTAGTCGGCAAAAGCCCATCTAATTCCTGCAGCGAATTGGGAAAGTGCACAGAGCAAGGGCAAGAGCAAGGAAGATGCCCTCTCAGCCCTGGTTCCACCTGGAAAAGAGATCTTGTGATCCTTGATGCACTTGTGGCAGTGCATCCATGAGCCCCACGCGATGCTCCACTGCCTCCAGGTCAGCAGCCCAGGGACCGATGTTCCGCAGCAGGACACACACCCGCACCCTGCCCCGCTCCCACGGAGCTGCCTCTCTCCAGCCGCTGCAGGGTGCTCATGGCACGGTGCTGGTGGCACAATTGCACAAGGTGCTGGCCAGCCCTGGCACCCACAGGCCCTGCCTGTGCCAGCCCCAGCATCCCCAAGTCCTGCTAAAGGATGGGGCCTGCCCAGGGGAGGGCACAGGAATTCCTGATGCTCAGGAGAGGCTCACTCCCAGCCTTCCCTGGGCATCTATAACTGCTCTGCAGAACCTCCCTATGGTGAAGGGCTGAGCTGGTAAATCTCCAGATCTCAGGAAAGCCGTCAGGGGAGAGAGTTCAAAGGAAAGGCTGCCAAGCACGCAGCAAGGTGAGCTCTAATTGCACCGCTGCAAATCCACCGCTGGCCCTTCCGCCCTTGGATCGCTTTGTCCCCCGCTCCCCTCTGCTGCAGAGCTTGCCCTGCCCATCCCCCAGACATGGGGACAGGCCAGGGGAGCACCCAGGGTGCTGCAGCTGCGTGGCAAATGGATGATGGACTGAGGCTGAAACCAAGGGAGATCACACAACCCTGGGTGATGCCACTGAAGCAGTGCCAGCTCCTGGAGAAGCACATTCCCCCTGGCTCTCCCAAGCCATTGCCCCAGCACCAGAGACCCTGAACCCAGCAGCATCCCAGCAGCGCTGGTTTCGGTTCAGCTGAGCGTGTCCCAGTGCCTGGACAGGGCACTGGCCCGTCGCTCTGCCCAGTGACAGAGCCTCAGAGCCCCAGCAGATCCCACCCCCTGGGTGCCAGGGGCTGGCCAGGGCCGGTGCATGTGGGGTGCCAGGGCTCGCCCCGCCAGCTGCTCCCCTGCACCCGGGCCCGTGTCGCTTGCAAATGGATGCAATTAAGTTGATACTGCAGCGGCCCCGTAATTGCTGTTTCCTCAGCTTGGCAACACGACCCCGGAAGCCCCCATTATACTAATCACTGTCACACGAACACAATCGCAGAACACATAAAAACCTGGTGCGCTTCGTGCTGAAATATAACCCTGCCGAAGGCTGAGCCGTGCCATAAATCTGCTCAGCACTTAACACTGCCAGCTAAATGGCCCCGCTTAATTATAGCTCCATAAACAGGACTTTATAGCAGTATCAATACCGTCGAAAATCAATCCCGCTGATGGACAAAGGGATGGACTCATTTCCTGCTGCCCCGGGGCTGGGCCACCACTGCTCCCCGCGATCCCAGCTCGGGGGAATCTCCACTCCCACGCCCATCTCGGACACGCGGCGCCCGGCCGTGCTCCACCGGCCGCGGATTCCACCCGGCCTTGGTCCGGCGCTGCCACAGAGCCACAGCCAGGACATTAGCATGGCAACCCACACCGATCTCTGTCAATTATGCTTCAGTATTTGAGCTCTAACCAGCTTCAAATTGAATCAGGGCAAAATCATCAGTATAAAAAGTGCCCGCACCAGCCCTTCAATTCCAGCACTGGGAAAAAAAAAAGTTCTACATCTCATAATGGCCTTCTACCCCATAATGAACAGGAAAAATAAATTAGATTCCCAGCTAAGGGTATATTTATACAATTTCATTATGTGCCCATGAGCAAGCCTGGTTTTCACCAAGATAAAAATGAGCTCTCAGCAATGCTCGTGCTAAATAAATGGAGTGATTTAACAGCTTAACAAGGAGTGCGACAGAGGGGCTGTGGAACCGTGGCAAAAATGGAAAATAAAAATAAAAAATATCAAAATGCTTGTGTTTCCTGCACTGCACTGGCACTGCCGGGCCAAATCCACCCAGGAGGAAGGAGACGGCAATGCTGGGACTGTGGGCGCATCCTAGGCTGTGAGCGCTCGTATCCCGCCCAAATGAAGCAGTTGGGAGCAACTTCTGACTGCTTCATCTTCGGCTGCTCCATGTCCAAGTGATCCTCACGAGCCAAAACCAAAATCCCAGTCCCTCTCCTTGCTGGCTGCTGGTGGGTCCAGCTCACTCTCGCACTGCCACAGCAGCCCAGGGATGCCAGGGCCATGAGTGCCAGCTGCCTGCAGGAGCAGTGAGCATTCTTGTGGCAGCTTTGGGGCTGGAAAGGGATATTTGCAGCCTGGAAGTTGTTCCCAGACTCTGAAAGCATGGCTCCTCTCCCAGCGCTGCTGGGAAATTCCCAATTCCTCCCTCCCTCCCAGTGGAAGGAACCTCCTGTTACCCAATTCCCATCTCCCTTCCCCTGCTCCACTTCCAGCCCTTCTGCTGCTGGGGGCTGCAGCACGTGTTCCCCCCACCCAGGGATCTCTCTCATGCAGCCAGAAGAGACCTGGCCAGAGTTTGGAGGAGCTTCTCACCCTTCCAAGGTTATCTGCTCCCAGGGAAGGCTCTTCCATCCCACCTTCTGCCTGAAAAGAGCATGTCAGCTCCCCCCGGGCCCCATCCTGGGCCACACATCCATCTGGGCTCAGCACCGTGTGTCTTCTCCAGTACAGTCAGGCTGATCCCAAATCCATAACCCACACTTGAATAGCTCATCCAGTTAATGGCAGAGCTGCCAGCAGGCAAATCTGTCCTCTCAGCATCAGCAAAGCCAGAGTGAAGCAGTTGCCTTTTTTTTTCCTCTCTCCTTTTTAAATCAATCGCGAGGCCACATGGTCCATCGGTGGGATCTGGAGACCAGGAGCCATCTCCAAGACGGAGCTGCTGACTTGGCTGCCTATCACAGCTCTCCTGCCACAAGGTGACATTCCCCCTCCATCCTCCCTACCCCAGGGAGCCGGGTGGATTAATAGTTCAGTGGGGCTTTGGAAATGTGTGTGCCGGGAGTTATGAGCCTGATTCGTAACAGGAGTTCCCTCCCCTGCTACAGAGATTAATCACCGGTGCAAATGCAAACACGGGTTGGGCTCGCCCGTCCCCAAACCGCGGCACAGCTGGAGCGGAGCGGAGCTGAGCCCGCTGCCGGCTCCCCTGCGCTGCTGCCGGGGCTCTGCCACGCCTGACGTCGGAGCCCGCACCTCCAGCATGATGGAAAAATAAACGCATTGTGGAAAGGGTTGGTTCCGAGTGCCTGCGTGCTCCACGCGAATACAACACAAGCCCTGGAGCCTGCCTGCGCTGCCTCCTCCCGGCAGGAATTACGGGGCAGCACAAGCTCTGCTCCAGCCCGGAGGAGCTCAGCCCCCATGGGCATAGACTGGTTACAGCCGATTTATCCTTAAACACCTTGATGAATGCAGCGAGAGCCCAAACCCCGCCAAGGATCCATCCCTCTCTCTGTGGGGCAGCTCCCAGGCATCCCACCAGAGGTGCTCCTGCCTGCTGGGAAGCTGCAGCTGGAGAACACCCGAGCCCAGCACTGCCCACCCTGCCTGGCCCCATGGGCACCCACCAGTGACCCTGACATGATGCCAGATGCTCTTGCCCTGAACAGAGCCAAGCTCTTTCCAGTCAAACCAGCTCTCCCAACATGATGCCTGCCCGAGGACAGAACAGAGTCTCCGTTCCCAAGGGGACAAGGACCATCCCTGTGATGCTCTGTTCTGGCTGCTCTGGAATCCCTTCTTTCTGTCCTTCTAACATAAATAACAACCAGATCATTTTTACTACACCATTTTCCCAGCCCCAAGCAGAGCTGTTTCCCAGGCTGCTGGAATCCTTTACAACCCCCAGAGGATCAGCAAATGATTTTTCACTCTTCCCTTTCGACTGGAGAGAAGAGGGATCTCGTCTCAATCGCAATTAGAGTGAACTGCGGCTCGTAGGCAGAGGAAGCTGCGGTTCCACTGTGCGGCAGGAATGATCTAATCAGGCACCGGGTCAGATCACCAAAAAACAAACCCCTGCAGAGATGATAACGGTTCATACCTGCCCCGAGCTGAGCCGGCTGTGAGCACTGGGCCTGGGGAGGCACAGGGAGGGGGGTGATGGAGATCACACGGCAGCACAGGAACCACAGTACAGTGGTGCAAAATCAGAGGTGAGGACCTCTGTGCCTGGCCTTCCTCCTGGGAGGAGGAGGAGAAGGAGGAGGAGGACTCCCACATCTCCCTGCTGACGTTGGTAAACCACCTCCCCAGCCGACAGTGTGGGTCTGTGCCAGCTCCCCAGGATGGAGGAGCACAGGCAGCTGCTGGAGGACACCCCATCTCCTTCCAGCTCCCAGCCCCAAAGGCCCCCGTGCTCGGGAGCTCCCCAGGCAGGCCCAGGGGCCACAGTGCCAGTGGAGGGGTCCTGCTGCAGCACTGGCACCAGAAGGGGAAAAAAAATTGCCTTCTCTGGCAACCCTTGCTCTGCCCTTCCCAGCTCCCCCTCTGTTGCCTAATCTGCTCCTCACCCCGGACCAAGGAGGCTGCAGGTTCAGTGGGGCTGGACGCTACAGATTAGATTGCATCTGTCTGGGTATAAATAATTTACTGCTTGATGGTCAGAGTGAATTTAATTAGTTCTTGTTCTCCTGATAGAATCAGCCCACCGCTGCTAAAGCATTTCACTCCGAATTAGCCTGAGAAGCACTAACAAGGCAGCGCTAATTTTACACACACGACATCCCCCACAGTCTCTGAAAATACAGCTCCACAGAGCAGGGAGCAGCACCGGCCCTGAGGGCTGGGAGAGGGGCAGCATGAGGGATGAACCCGGGCATAGCCTGGGCAAGGAGGGATGGGGGGAGGTGGCACGGATGGGCACCAGCACACAAACTCCATCCCTTCACCTTTTGCTCTGCCCTTACCTCCAGTTCCCCAGGGATTTGGAGAGGGGGCAAGCGGGCAGGGAGCTTGTGGCTGGCAGAGCTGATACTGCTGCCTGTCAGGTCCCCTCCTGCCCAGGAAGGGGCTCCCTGCCAGCTGATGCCCACCTCACCCCCCTTCTTCCAGCTCCCAGGGTCACGCCAGGCCACTGGCTGCTGGAATTGCTGCCACAGCCTTGGAGAAGCACCAGCACACGTCAGCACTCCAGGGGGACGCGTGCCCGCTCACCTGGAAGGGAGAGCAGAGGGGGGAACGGTGGGGGCAGCTGCAGGAGATGGGCACAGATCGCTGGGGCAGCGCCGGGTCCTGGCACCCCCAGCCCTGGGCTGCACCCCCGGCCCCAGCAGATGACTCTGGCACTGTGTTCAGCATCCTGTCCAAGCCCAGGCTGCACATTGACCTCGTCCAAGATGGAACCAGTGAACGAGGGGTTCAGGCACGACCCAAGGCACCGAAGGTGGCAGAAGGGCCCCTGCCCCACTGGCTGCATCACCGCAGACTGAGCTCCCGGCCCCCAAAACCTGCTGTGTTCCCACTGGTGCCCAGCCCTGTAACGTTGCCACCCATTTTCCCTGTGCTCAGTAACGAGCCCCTGGGTTCTCCTCTAAGGACAGAGCCTCTCTGCCTGCGATGCTTTACTGCTCCTGCCTCCCTGCTCTGACCTCCCCTGTCTCCACCAGGATTTATGCTCCACATTAACAGTCTGCCCGAGCCACTTCCCGCTGGGGCGAGGTGGCACCGCAGCCACCTGTGCCACACCGAGCCCTGCTGATCACCCCAGACCCCTCTGAACAGCACGGGGTGACACCCACCCAGTCACCAACGCCTCTGCAGACACAAATCCGGGGCATTTCCACCCAAAAGTGAAATTTTGGGGATATGGGACAGCAGGGAAAGGCTCCAACAGCAACGAGGCTCCGGGGTGTGCCAGAGGGAACCTGCTTGAGAGGACCATGTGGGGAGCTGCGTGCTCCTGCTGATTCCTGCCTGGAGCAGAGGCAGCCCACCACGGGATGCCCCCCAGCAGCTTGGTGGCTGCTGTTCCTGCTGGCACAGCCACACTCCTGCACACAGAACAAACCAGCTCCTTGTCCCCAACTGATGGGATGGCTCTGAGCCGCTAATCCTCATTCAACAAATCACCTGTAAAGGTGAAGTGGCCACAGCCACTGGCAGCTGTCAGGAGCCCCACAGGCAGAGGCCACCCCTCAATTTGCCCCAGCCCACAGCTGCTGGGCCACTGGTGCCACAGACAGGGACCATCCCCAGGGCACAGCAGCATGGGGGGAGAGCACCATCCCTCCTTCCCTCCCTTTTTCCTTCCCTCCATGAGCTCACTCTCTGCCCAAGTCACTCTCCCCCCACCAGGAACAGCCCGTACGATCTCGCCCTCTCTCCTATTTACGCATAAGCCAGGCTGACAACTCCTCTTCATCACGGTGTCAGAGCCTTCCTCGGCGGCCATGCATCTCAAGCAGGACAGCACCATAAATATTGCATAGGAGGTGTTTCTAATCTAGTTACAGGCTCAGCCTCTCACGCTCTTCCATCAGGAAGCCTTGGATTGAAATTGAAGTGTATTAGTATAATTTTATCAGGTTTTATTAAGCCTGGGGTCTCACGTTTTTGATATATAGTTTTAATTAAATTTTAAGTCAAAGAATGCAGTCGTTCATATTTTATCTCACCATGGCACATCGGGAGGAGGCAGTTAATCAGCACGTACCAAAACATCCCTTCGCCCGTGATGAACGGGCGGAAACTTTGCCAGCAGAGCCCAACTTCCCTCCATCGCTCACAGCCCAACTGAGCCCCCACCCAGCTCCAGCCAAATCCCCATCCCCGCGCCCTCCTGCCCTCCCACGCCAGCACTCCTGCAGGAGCACACGCAGGTGGGAGGAAGGGAAAAGCCTCCGGACTGAGCAGGGAAGAGGGAAGGCGGCCCAGAGGCAGCTGGCACCGGGGGCTGCTCCGGCTGGGCTCAGCAGCTGCCACTGGCAGCAGGAGAGCAGCACAGGCCCAGCAGCAGGTCCTGGAAGGCCCTGCCCGCACGTCCTGCAGGGACAGAGCCAAGGGATGGACCTTCACCTCCCCTCGGGGCACCACGGGGCTCTGGGCTGAGCCACGCACTGGAGCCAGGGGCCCAGCCCGGATAGCTCCCTCCATCCTGGGAAAAGGGAACCCCAGCCCCCGGCTCTGGGGACTGCCCAAGCCTACAGTGGGGCCCCGAGGGTGCAGCAGCCCCTCAGGGATGGTACAGCCCCGGCAGCTGCACGTCGGTGCCAGGAGCATCACCAGCACGGTGCACTTCTTTCTGCTAAGAGCAGTTTGGGGACACAAACCTTGAGGTCTGTGCCTTCTGCCAGCAAGAGCAGCAGATGCCATCGCAGCTGGCACTGCCGCTGCCCTCACCTCATGGCTCCCTGCCCAGGGAGGGCTGTGACTCCTTGGGGACCCAAGGCCACAGTGGTGGCAGATTGCCCCCAGGTCCTTGGGAAAGGCTGATTCATCCTGGCTGGAAGGAGCTGTGGCACAAGGCAGAGCAGAGGCAGCCCACCCACCCCGTCCCTGGGCATCGTGATACATCTGGCTGCACTTGTGCCCTCCCCACGCCCGGCTGGGGCAACACACCCACAGCACATCAGTCCCCACGCACCTTCCCCAGCTGGAGCACAGCAAACCCTCTGCTGGCAGCTCCAGCCGGGCTGGGGTCTCCAGAGACCTGACCTAGAGCATCACCACACCCCCCAGCAGCAGAGCTGGGGGGACAGGAGCTTTGGGGACACACACAGCACACTTCCCCATACACATGCCACCATTGCCTTAGCTGGGGCCAGAGATCTCAGAGGATTCCTGAGGATGGAAACAGCTCAGCCCAGAAACATCTCAAGTCCTGGAGCTTCCCTGGTGTGGAAAGCAGGAGAGCTGAGCACAGACCTGTCTCTCCCAGTTGAGGTGCTGAAAAATTTATCATCAAACTTGCCAAAATGAACTCAATTAAAAACCACTTTAATGGTATTACATTAAAAAAAATAAGTCTCATCTTTCCCACATGGAGGTCCCCATCTGGAAGAGCAGCAGAAACCACCAAGCACAGCGTTACAGGTGACGAGTACAGCCCTGCCAGTGACAGCCACATCACCGACCAACGCACCCCGGCAGGGCCAGGTGCCCACGGACTGTGGTGGCCCCAGGGCGGTAAAGGACCACAGGAGCTCTCAGTGCTCCCCTGGGACTTGCTCCAGCGTTTCACTGCCTCCCCAGATAACCACGTCCCATCCTAGGGAACAGCCAATGCCTGCAGCCAGTGTGACAGCACATGGCTACGGCGCCATCGCCGACGACAGCGACGTCCTTGCAACGAGGAGGGAGGGAATCCCAGGACAAGCAGGAATGGTTCTGCTCATCAGCTGCAAGACTGATAGACTTGGCGGGTGGGGAGCATGTTTTGCATTTCCTTCCTTCTCCTTTGCAAAGGAACAGGGATTTGGGGTTGGATTTGAATTTCATCCAGAAGAAAGTAATTTTGTTTGAAAAGGAAGTAGTTGGATTGCTCAACACGCTCTGTCCCTACTCCCATTGAAACAGGATTCGAGGCATAGAGAGAGTTTCCAGCCAAGCAGCCCCACTCCTGCTGCATCACAGTGTGTGGGTGACCCTGGGGCCCACCAGCCCCCCAGCCTGACGGGAAGGAGCATCCTGCGGGCACCTGGGCAGCAGGAACCCCACACAGCCCACACTCAGCTCTGAGACTCCGCACCAGCAAAGGCCTCCCATGCACAGGGGCTGCAGGAATCACTGCCGGAGGGCTCCAGCCCCCCAAACCCACAGCTCAGCACAAGCAACGCCCCAGCCCTGCGCTGCCAGCAGCAGCACGGCGCCGGTGCTGCTGGGGGCTGTGGGTGCTGTGGTGCCACCAGGGGCCTGTGGGTGCCTGTGCCAAGGCTTCAGATAAATTTTATCTGGGCAGCAAGAGAGCAGGGCAGCACGAGCTGGCGAGCGAGCGCGCTGCGTGTCATTCCAATGCGTGTATTTATATCCTTCCCCGACGCAGCATCCCTTTGTAAAGGCACGGAGCGTGTACAGGCAGGGCTGTCAGTTCAGCGGCGTGTTACAAGTGTTTGATATGGAGATTTTGGCAGTGGGAATGGATGTACCTCGCTGAGAGGTTTATGTAAAATGACAGCTTCTGGAAAATGAAGCACTCAGATATTAAAAAA
>QWTY01060456.1:0-20336 GCA_008033365.1 Pseudorectes ferrugineus
GCCTACAGTGACTTTGAGACCTTCCCAGTGCACTTGACCTGAGCGACACACGCTCTGCTTGTTTCAGTCACATAGCCACAAGTCTTCTCCAAAACAACTTTTTTTTAACCAGAAGGAGATAAATCAACACTTGAAGATTTTTACTTGTTTGTTGTTATTTCCAAAGAAATCCAAGAAGTGAAAGGTACAGATATTTACTGTGCAGTCATTAACATTTCCTCATATTGACTACAGAAAGGAAAAAAATACCCATTTTGAACAGACTGAGTGGGAACTGCAGGACCCTGGCACCAGCAGCAGTGCCTTTGCCAGGCTGACCAAACATCCCTTCAATCATATTGCCAAACATCTGTATACAAAGTTTTCTCTGCTGCATCATTTGGCCACATTGGTTATTTCAAAGTGATTTTGCATCTGTTTCACAAATGCATATTTTAGTGGTTAATTTGACCCATGAAGGAAGGATACACCAAATAATGTGCTTTTGAAAAATATAACATTTCTTACTTTGCATTTTTTTAATTACAGAAAAAAAAAATCCATTTCTGAAGTGCACATTTATTAGAAGGAATAAACCTGAGGGCTTATTTGTTCACCTAAGATAGGATAGAAATCATTATTTTTAGTTCTGATTCAGTAACTTAATATTCCTGCTCATACTTCCCTTGCTAAGCAAGTATAAAGGGAAGGAGGGAAGGAGGACTGAAGTAGTTGTATGGCTGCTAAAGTGAGCAACAGCTCATTGCATTGTTTAATATATATAAAGAGTCAGAGTTTCAGGCTTTATTAAGAGTAGAGAATATTCAAGAGACCCAGGGTAATAATTGTTTAACTTGAAGCACTATCCACATAGACTTTATCCCTAATTCATTACCTTAAAATTATGCAGAAAATCGCATTTTTCAGAGTCCCCTCACTGCATCCACATACACTTTTTACAGGTATTTTGACACACACAAAGCTGGCAGCTGAACTCACAGAAGCCAACAAACACACTCACCAGAGTTTCAGAGAGAAGCTTTCAAGGAGAGGCAAGACTCGGAGCACAGCTGCCAGGGCGAGGTGCAGCACCCCCATCCAAGGAGCAGTGCTGTCAAACACTGCTTGACCTGAGGCTTTCCAAGTGCCCTGAGCCCAGTGAGAGATCACGGTGCATATTAACACTCCCACATGAGCAAAGTTCAGAGAGCTTGGGCATAATCATTTTTCCTACACTTGGTTGAAGCTTTGCTGCGTGTCAGCAGCTGGACCCACCCGATCTGCCCTTCTCTGCTTGTTGGCTTCCAGAGCAAACTTGTGCCAGGTTACCCGATTTGCTGTTGCTGTGGCTTTTTATCATCAATCACAGCTAAGCTCTAACACCTCGTTTCTTGTCTCTGTGATATTTTCCACAGCTGTGCTTGCTGCTGACGTTACAGAAGCTTTCAGCAATGGCAAAGGTGAATTGAACAGGACTAGGGTTAAGCAGCCACTGCAATCCTTAGAGGCAAAGGATTCTCCTGTAATTAAGAATTTTAACATAAGTGATAGACACGGTAGGTATACAAGGATGTGAAATCTTTTACATTTGGGGCAGTTTACGTATTCAGAAATCATTAATTTTAACACCTTAACAGTAAATACAAACTAGCTGTTTATAATACAAGAAAATCTGAGTTAGAAATAAAAACCCTCTTAATACATCAGACTGTGGGCTGCTGCCAAACAATTTGACGTGGAAGGGAGGCATTACAACAATAACAGAGTGGTCAGGCTTAATTAGAAATCACATCACTTCTGGGGTAGGACAAAACCACTCCAAATTTTAGTGATCAATGGAAAGCAAGATGATAAGAGTGGCAGCTTATGCCAGCTTGCCATAACCAAGTGATGCTGGTGTATTATTTCAGTGTTCAGTGGGCAGCCACTGAATAAATACTGAGTTTTAAGCATAAGTGGAGATGAACTTGAGGAATGAACTTGCCTGTGGCAGTAGCTTTTCCCAGAGCTGCAGCACTACAGCACTCCCTGACATGGGTGTGCACCTGCACGATGCTTCTGTTGGTGCTGCTCTAATGAGTGTTGCATCTTTAATTGATTTTCTAGTGAAAAACGGCAGCAAAAATTTGAAATTGGTCATATCTGTTGTGTAGAGGCATATGTAAAATAACAGGGTTTTTTTTCCTTACCCTCTTTTTTTTTTAATATCTGTACCAGGCCAGCCAACCCCTAAGCAGAACTTGCCTCTTGCAGGTATCCTATATCATGGTGCTGTAGGTAAAGTGCAAGAACAATGCAGAAAATACTGGAGAATTATGATGGAGACCTCACTGGAGGCAATTAAAAAAGATCTACAGCCGTCATTAAGATTGTATTCATCATCTGTTCTCTGTCTTGACAGTGTTAAATACTTCACAGGCAGTTCATATACACTTGCTATTCAGTGACATCATAAGGGATAAAATATTATGTACTACCAGAGTGTTAAATTTAGCACATAGTCCTAAGATAATTAAAGCAGTTTTCTGTAATACAAGGTTTGACACATTAAGGATGATTTCCAGATCAGAAACATATGTACTTCACAGTGTAATTTCAAAAGTTGAGTATAGGTGCTGTAAGGTTTGGTAATTACCTTCTAATTTTAAAAGACCAAAAAGATGTCAAATAATACCTTTTCTCACTCAGTTAATCTTTCACTTATGCTGAAAATTACAGTTTCTATGTTGTACATGATAAATGCCAAACAACTTCGAGTAATAAACTTGAAAACATGTAATTAGAGGACTAATAAATCTTGCTTTAATGAGAAACAGCTGTTCCGTTACACTGTGCCTACAGGACAGTCTCATGTTTGGCTCAAGGTTTGGGAACACTTTGCATTAATTAGACTTTTAAAAGAATAAAAGCAGTTATAAAGCTTTAGCTGGGCTCAGGCAGTCACTGCTAAATTTTAGATATGCATTTCATCTGAGAAATTATTAATAACATGCTTGAACTCTGGTTTTTTTGGCCATGCAGCAGCTGTGTCACACATCCCCACGTGTGCCAACAGGCCGTGTTTCCCTGGAGCGCTGTGTTTTGACCGGAGACCCCCCTACGTTGGGTACGTCTGTGGCCGGTGTCCAGCAGGGTTTTTTGGAAATGGTCGGATGTGTACCAAAGTCCCCAGACCAGGTACTTTCTATTTATTTAGAATTTTAAAAAGTTTTGCATAGAAAGGCTGTGAGAAAGTGTGAGCCAGCCTGGCATTACAACACGCTGTACTCCGTAATCAAACCCTGATGGCTGTGTTCTGTCACTCTCACCTGAGGAGCAGCTGGCAGGAATTATTCCAGGAATACCTGGCTCCACGAGTTGAAATCCGATAGATTAACCACCTCATTTGCTGCTAGGGGGAATTCTTCACGACAGGACTTGTTCACTGCTATGAGTCACCACATCTGTATTTCTGCCACAGCACTGGCACAGGACTTCAGAACTTGTTTCCTCCTCAGTAAGATCAGAACATGACACATGCCAGTATCACTCAGCCCTCCTTCTTTCCCAATTCTTCAGCTGCAAGGCATCTGTTCTGCAAGGTGACCTGTGAAGAGAAAAATAAAGTGTCATGCAAGAACAACTATACCAACAACTGAAGGCAACAGATAATTATAGAATTCCTGTAATATTGTTCATAGCCTGAGCCATAGTCTTCCTCGGGGAGCTCTGAAACTCAGCTGCTCCCATTAAGCTCTGAGGACTGAAGAGAAGCCCTCATTAAAAGAGGTCTTCTGCTGTGGTGAAAGAAAAGCTGGGTCCTGACCTCAGGCAGAAAGTGGCAGTGGCACAGCAAGCACTGTCATCTGATCCTGCTCTCTCTCAGTGATATTCCCATAATTCAGTGTATGGTTCCATAGGGACAGTCTGGATGATTGTCCCCTTTTTACTGCCCAGACTGCACTGCCAGGAGTACTCATGTTTATTCCTTAATAGCAGGAGTTGCTAGGTTAGGTTCCTTGGTTTTCTTCTAGATCTTTTTCCTAAGTATTCAAGACAGAGTGGCTTGAAACCTGCCAAATTGTTCCCTGACCTACACTTGATCAACCCCCCTTCACCTCCCATTCTGTATCCAAATCAGTGATTGTTACCTTGGTGTTATATTTTAACACACTCTACCAAAGTGGAAGCAATTTTACTGCTTAGTGTAGGTATCATCCAATCTCTTTGAACTATAAATTGATTTTAGCCAGTTCTCAGAAATCTAAAGGTCACCAAAATAAACCCAACATTTTTCTCTCCCTAGCAATGAGTATGTACAAAGTCTTACTTAGTCTGCCAGCATCACTGAGCCAGCTATTGACTCTTCTATAACTTGGGGAAGCTGTGAAAGTGGTTGAGGAAGAAAAAAAATCATTGTGCATATAAATAACTTTTCTGTTATTGCCCAAAGCTGCACCTTGTCATTAATGGGATAATGGGATACACATTGTGCACCCCAAAGGCCCTTTAAATGCTGTTGAGTAGAACAGACATTCTACAGCTGTAGGTATTGGTACAGTAAATCAGGCACACTTACACTGTGCTTATATAAACATTAACCAATAAATTTGTCTGTGTTCCAGAAAGGGGAATGCAGAGAGAAGCTGCCATTTACTGTGATTCATATCTGTCATATACAACTCCAGGCAAGATTTAAGAAATATCCCAGGTATCAGGATCTGAAACAAGTACATGTTTCCTTCAAAAGTGAGCTGTATATCAGAGGCAGGGGGATTGTTTTACATTTTTCTCTCGAATATGCAAACTGAGTCAGGACTTCATGCTGCAAATGATGCCAGCTCGAACACTTTGGGAAGGGAATGAAGAGGAATTATATTTTTTGTTCCAACAGAACCTTATATTCACTCCTGTGAATTATATCACAATACAAGCGATGAGAATCTTGTGCCTCAAGGTTAAACGAGAGTAGTCATTTGTTTTAATACTTAGAAATGAAAGCAATTGTTGCAGCTGTATGAATGTCCTAATTTATGGCCAAAATGATGGGTTTAACTTTCCTTCCCAAGTGCTTTGCCAGTAGAAGCAGAAGTATTGTATAGCACTGATGATTAAAAGATATCAGACAAAAAAGAATTAACTTTCAATTAAATTTATGTACAGTTGTGGATTATGATTATTGTGAAATCCTCCCTGTTGGAATAATAGCTTCTCTCCCTTGTAACTTATGCCATCAGTCTTCAAATGAAACAGAACAAATCCTCTTCAGCTTGCTACAGTGCTCGTGAAGGTACTGAGATTATGTGCCACTTCTTTCCAACTCCAGTAATTTTAATCTAAAAATACTCCTGCTAATCCCTATTTTGTACTTTTATTGGCTGCTTTTGACACAAAATTATACTCAATTGCAGTGATTTAAGGATTAAAGGATAAGTATTTCTTCATACTGAAACCACAAAAATTACCCAACTGCCTTTGTAAGCTGCCGAGGAGAAAAATATTCCAGAAGAAAATTGTTTCCTAAGTCAGTGTTTGATGAGCTGCACCCAAAAAAGTCCTTCAATTTTGATTTATAATCAACAAAGTACCATTTCCTCAGCATTGATATGTGATGGGTATTCATCTCTTGAAGTGCTTGACTTACTGCAAACTATGTAACTCTAAAAACAAGTTTCTGAGCAGCATTTATCTGCTCTAACAACAATGCAGGGCCTCATTCTGTTCTCACATATATATTTTACCTGGCTTATATCTGCAGTTTGTACCACTTTAAACCAACCAGACTTGGTTGCAATTTTGCTTGAAGTACATCAGAACAGTCTTAAGGAAAAGCCAGTATGGGATTTCACATATAAAGGGAAATAATAATTTTTTTAAAAAACAGATTCTCCTATCAGAAACAAAGAGCTATTCCTCTCCCTTTCAGATCCATAAAGCAGGTATCCTACATTTATTTAAAAATTTACTAGTAGGGTCAAAAGTCCCTTAAGTCTGCTGGCATTGCAATAAAGAGGAAAGCCTAAGGAATTTAAATCTGTCCAGGCTTCCCTGGGCACATTTCACTTTTGTATAAAATATCTGTTGCTTTTTTGCTAGAAGAGGCAGCTCTATTAAATCAAACCATCCAGTATCATTGGTCATATTCTTGGCACAAAGAAAATGAATATATCCTAATGGGGATGCTGGTGATGTTCCTGCACGCTGCAATATCAGTTCTCGTCAGACGCTGTGGGTATTTCTCCAGACTGGCTTCATCACTCACAGTCACACAGATACCCATCTGTTTGCACTTTCTTTAGCAGGTTAGAGTGGTTGGTGTCATCACAAAGGATTTATTTTTTAACTATTAGTAAATCAGCAATTTTACTGGACAAAGCAGTGCCACATCCATCACCGATAAAAGATTGTTTGTTCAGAGCCAGCTCTTTCTGCCTCTCCTGGTTTAGGCAGCTGAAGATCAAGGGAGAGGGTGATTTTATGATCTCTGTAATCGAGTTCTGCTTTTCCATTCTGAACACCACTGCGAGATCTCCTGTCATAGCAGTTAATTTGCAGTATTGTAGACATTTGGCACTTGCTGTACTTTTGCATGTGCAGCTATTTGTTATGTTTACGTGCTCTGTGCTTCACACTCCTCTGGTATCTGCACCGTGTGTCTGAATTCACTTTGATTTTACATCAGAGAGACCTCTGTCACCTTCTCATTTGCACCACTGTCAGATCGACATCAAGGTGTGGATTTAAAAGGAGAATAAAGCATTTTGAAGTAAAAGAACGTGCGTGTCTTTAAACACATGCTGCTCAGTCAAACACCAGAGGAACATATTAACCTGAAGTTTTGCATTCTTAAATTTTAACTTGGAAATCACTTCTGTCATTATTAGCACTCATCACTGATCACTGTCCATGAAAAATAAATAACTCCAGTAAGAGCTTTGGTCGCCAACCCAAGGTTTCATGTCTGGAGTTAACTGCCAGAGTAGGGACCTCTTACTGCCTGGAACCAATCAAATGATTTTGTTTCAAGAGATGACTGAAGAACGTAATAGATTCCTTTCATCTTTTATCTAACAGAATTGATGAATTTGCATTAAAAAGATCAAGGCCCAGATTCCAGTCTCGCTTACACCAGTGTAAATCATAAGTGACTCCACTGAACGAGTAGCATTACCCTAATGGACTGAGCTGAGCACAGTTCCTGGAAGACACAAAAAAAACCTGTTAAGGCAGGCACATCACACACAGGACTTTTAAATACGAGATCTGTGCGTACCAATAGGCGTGGATAAAAGGCAAACTCTGTTCAGCATTCAGAGAGTGCTTTGCAAAGAGTAACTAACCCATCCTGACATGGTTTATGCAGCGAGTTACAAGGCTTACATGAAGGCAGGGATGTAGATGCTGCAGCCATTTGCTGTGAAGTCGCCTGAGATCCTCGCAAAGACACAACAGAAATACTAAACAAACAGTAAAGAAAACTCTGATTTGCCTCTGTGTGGTAATAGCTCTCAGCTCTGCTTGTGGGCTCCAAAACTGGGAAGCATTGAATGTCAATGGCCTCCAGCTCCTAGCTCTGACTCAGGCCATGGAAACTCTGTCCACAATCCATCTTTGGAATGCATGCTGGGAGTTGCTGGTCCCTTTCACAAACACTGGTTCGGTGTTTCTAACTGGTGTATTTCAGGACAAAATGTCCATTTTTTTCAGCTGGACCAGTTATGATGTAATGATGTCTCCTTCAAGGGGTGTGTGATGAAACGGCAGATGAAGTGGGGTTAGAAATGCCACACAAAGACATTCCATACAAATTTGGCCTTATGAAAGAGTCAGTTTTTCAAATGGCATACCAGTAATCTTCACATGAGGCCTGGATCAGCCTGGCATTTTGGACATAAGCTCTGACCCTTTCCTGCCCTCTGAGTCTGTAATTGCCACTGGAAATCCACTCCTGTACTTGTCAAGACTGAAGGGGAATCAGAGAGAGCCTTTCTGATGTCTTTCTCCTCTTTAAGGATACCTCATAAAATATTAAGTATTTTCAGAAAAATATCAAGACCTGTACAGTATATGCTATGACCCAAACATAACAACCAAAGTAGGCACAGTGGGAAGAATATGTTTAGATAATTTAAAAGATAAATGGTCTCCAGCTTCACTGATCCATACACTCTGTCAATCCAGAACTTGTTAAGTGCTTCCAATACAGATGATATATTTAGGAAATGATGTAGCTCAGCAATAGAAGACCAATGAAGCCCAAGCCATAAAACCACTAGGGAAGAGGACTCAGCTCTATGCCATGAATAATATTTACATTCAATCAGAATATCAAGTACAGATTACATTTCTCTCCTACCAAGAATGTGCCACCTTTTGCTTAAGCAATCACTGGGCCATCATGACTTTTAAGTGATAATAACAGCTCAGTCTCCAACAAATAATCTACACAGGATACAGGCTCAGTATTTTTTTTACATTGACAGAGCAGAGCAAGATTATCTTCTCTTAGAATTTCCAGGCTCATTTAATCATCCAGCTATAATAGCACACAGCTTTTAAAGGGAGCCAACCCTGTTTGCACAAATTTGACAAGATTGCTGTTTTGTTAAAGGCACTTAAAGGCCCCTTTAGAACTGGAAGTAACTCAGACTGGACTGATATCCCAGCCCCATTAAACCAACACAGGAGTTTTGCCACTAAGGGATAAAGCAAAGAAGGATTTGAAGAGAAAGGACTTGTAAGCAACACAAAGCAGAGCACAGTACAGGGGGGTAAAAATAGGTGTGAAATATACAGACTTATCCCTGCTCAGGACAAATTTAGGACCAGTTCCTTAACATCTCGCTGTTTTTGAACAGGTACATAAAGGCATAGTAGCACCCACTTCACAGGACTTGCTTGCAGAACCTGGGGATGTTCACTGCCAAATCACGTGAATTTTGCCCCAAATATTACACATCACATGAGTAGGGTTGGTTCCTTCCTGAAGAGGTACAGGAACAAGGTATAGCCAACACAAGGCAACCGATCCTCTGGGATGGAGGAGAAAATCATCACCCATGCGGATAATACATTAGATTTAGAATTTCAGAGGGTCAGAATAGCAATGTTGGAAGGGCCCTCAAAAGATATCTGGTCCAACCTCTGTTTTCTTAGAGAACTAGCTAAGTTCTTCTGTGACACACCATCTGAAATCTTATTATTGAAATTCCTTGCCTTTTGTTTTCTAAATTAGGAAGAAACTATAGGTACTTGTCAACCTAATCAGTTGAAATTGTGGAGAATTCCATAAAAGCATGATTTCACTGAGAGTATTTATACATGCTTATATGATATTAAAATAGATTCATTACTGGTTCCCAGTAAGGCATAATTCATTTTGTGTCTTGGCTTTCATATGTAAAATAACACCATTTTTATATGTTTACAGCCCAAACCAACATAATTATTGTTTTAGACCATTTATTTCTTGAATTGAATTAAAGAAGAATTTCAGTAAAATATTCAAATTTAAGCTATTTTTTCTTTGAAGAAATATTATGGCTTTTCTTTCAAAGAAATGAACTTTCTTTATAATCTATTATTACTGTTCTAAAGGATTCTACATAGATATTTCAGAGAATTAGGCAGGAGTGCTTCAGAAACGTCTAAAGGATTCTACATAGATATTTCAGAGAATTAGGCAGGAGTGCTTCAGAAATGATCTGCCTTAAATTAGCCTATTTTGTATATATCTATCAACCTGTTCGTGCCATGAGAGAGTCTGAAGGCCCATGAGGCATCATCAGATAAGAACACAGTTTCTATTAATTTTTCCACCTATCTCAGTACTGAGAAGTAAAATATACTGTCAATTCTTGAATAGAAAATATAATTTAGTTCCATGAACTCTATCTTAACACCACCTTTGTAGCTGCTGAAATAATACAGTTTCAGGCTCCAATAATTGGAGGAGGCAGAACACAAAAGAGGAGAGGTAAAAGTTCAGACCTGAAAGATGGACAAGGGATAATGAAAGGAAGAGTGATAAAACAGCTACGAGGGGATTAAGTGGGTGATCCGGGGTGTTTTGAAAAACAACCACACTTCTGCTTCCTGTTTTCTTAGCTGGGTGTTCAGAGGAATGCACAGGAAGAGCATTTCTGAAAGCAGCAGCAGAGAAGGGGTTAGACCCAAGGAATGTAAAGAGCACAGAAGGAGATCTGGCAGCAAAGCAGTGAGACGAGCACGGCTCCTGTGCCAGGGGTGAGAGCACAGCAAACATTCTGAGTTTTTTCCAACCCACGGGAGGGAAGTTTTCAATTAAATCTTGAAATAAACTGGAAGGTAGGAGAGGTGTTTGAGAAAACATTGTTAGTAAAAACATAGCAGGTTTATAAACCTCCATAGGCAATCCAAAAAAAGATACTGATAAAGAAAATTGTTGATAGAGAAGGAAAAAAATTCCATGTGTGGGGAGCATGCTCGTATCTTTGCAATCAGTAATTCTTACACCATTTTAAAAACACTGTCTCTGGTGACCCTGATGTTAAAATTTGTATTGAAAACGTACAGAAAAAAATCGCAAAAGAAATAAAGAAAATCCCCCAACAAACAGAGTCTGAAAACAAAGTGCTCAAAATACATTATTTTACTTATTTTCCTCAAAGACCCATTTTTCTGTCATTGTGTTCATCGCCTTCCTGCACTTCGCCTGTATATGATGTCTTGTCCCAAGAATCTTACTTGGAAAGCAGATCCACATAATAGGGGAAAATGTCATGTAGTAGGATAAATTTCATATTTAAAGCTGTTTTATCAGTTTCAGACTTGAGTGTCATTCTAGGACTCCAGCTCATGCAGCTGATCATTTAAATCTATGAGAAATTTGGCTTAAATTACTATAAAATAAGGCAGTATTAGTGCCCCAACTCTTTGTTCCTCTCAGTTTTTTCTTTCATGTAATCTTCACAATTAGTCTATAATTAATCTTCACAATCTCTTAAACTTCCCAAAAGGTTTTTTGTTTCTTAAACTCTAAATCATAATTCTTTCAATTGAAAAAGTTTTACGAATAGAAAAATATTGCCTATGAAAGAAAGAGCTATACCTAAGCAAAATCTTTCTAATAATTGTTTTATATTTGTTCAGTATGAAAGGGAAAATCTTTATGTATTCCTTGACATATCTTAGATAAGACTGAAAACTTTGTCATGTAGTCGATGATATCATTTGTATGTTCATGAACTGTTTCTTTCCTGAGCAGCCATCTCAGAATCCCCATTTTCTTTAAATACATCTGTTAGTGAATTGAGATGTCAATTATATTGTTTTGAAAACCTTGAAGCAAATGAACAGTAATGCAAAAATTATAAATGACCTTTAATGTGACATAAGCAAACTCACTGCCTCAGACTCAGGTAATATTTTCTTGTATACTCACATAGGTTTTCAACATCCCAGAACTGGAAAAAGACCTCCTTGATGGCAGAGCCTAGACCCCGTTCCACTTGTGGGAATCATTTACCCTGAACACAGAGAGACTCATAAACAAGGTCTAGTGGGTGAGCTGACTGAAGGGCCCAGGTCTTCTCCTTCCCAAAAGTGTTGTGTTAGAGCAGAATGACTTTGTATTTCATTGACACAAGACAAATTTGCCTTGCAAATTATGGATGGTGTTGGAGAATTGTGTATGTGCAGCTGCAGCCACGTTGGCAAACAAGAGTCTGAAGCAGAGGAGTTGTTATAATCACAAGTGGCTGAGTGACGCAGAGTCCACAGACTATTCCCTGTTGCTCATGATTTTGGTAGGTGGAGGGGAAGAAAATTGCTCACCAGACAGCAACATCAGCGACACAATTTCATTTTCTATCAGGCTGAGAGAGCTCGGGGACAGTGAACTAGATGTTCGCCTTTTAATTTCATCATTAAAGCATCAAGTGAGTAAATTTACCCATCACAGAAGTGGTGGTTTGAGAGCACAAGGACTGAATTCTCCTGTACAGATGGACAGAGAGGCGTGTGACTGCCTTGCCCTGTGCTGAGCTGTGTGGATATGAGGCATGCCAGGTTTACAACACATTTTACTTTCCAATTTTTTACATAAAAAATAGGTAAAGGATCATTAGGTCTAAAATTAAGCTCCTATCTAAATTTACACTAATATCCCAATCACAATGATATTTTGAGATGCTTTTGTTGCTACAAAAATAATCCTGGAAGTAACTCTGTAAAACTTGGGAGGTTGAAGCTGTATTTCACTTTAAGGTGGTGAGGAATTTATTCTGGGAGTTACTGCTTGTGATTGTAGGAGAAGGGGTATGGTGACTGGGAATTCCAACCAGCATCTAATGTGGGGAATTTCTGGATGCTTAAGAGGAAGGAAGGGAGAATCAAAACTATATTACTGAATATTTAGGAGAGGGAAGACATTAGGGTATGCCTGGATGGCAAAACAAGAGATTTAGGAATTAAACACACTCTGACTAGAGAAGAAAGTAATGCCAGAACATAATAATATAGAAGAGAAGGCTAAGAATTGATGAAAAAAACAGAATTTCCCTATTCCCACCCTATTGACAGCTGCTCCCGTTTCCCTTTTCTCACCAAGTAAATACAGAAAAAAATATTAACATGGAAAGCTACAGAGGGAAATGGGAATATCCTTAGCACTCTGGTAACAAGGCTTCTTAGACCAGTGTAATTTTTCTGTTCTCTCCTGACATTTTAAATAAGATTTATGTGCTGGTAGATGTTTCAAATTTTAAATGATGACCCACACAGTGTAATATGTCAAAAGAGCATTTCTCTGCCAACATTCTTCTGAATGAGAAATGGGCTGGACAGCAGGTACTACTAAATGTTAATAGCTCTAAAACTACACAAATTGTAAATTTATTGAATTGTGTTAATAATGAATTCTTAAACTGTTCACAGAATTCTGAAAGAGTTGTAACTTGAGCAGAATTAAAGGTGCCCATAATCCTCTGAAGCGGCAGGCAGAAGTGGCCACAGCCAGAGGAGTCTGTCAAGGAGAAGGAGCCAGTCTCCACCTGAAGATTAGACTGGTTTGGGGCATTTTATTAGATTAAAAGAGAGAGAAGCACTTGAGATTACATGGTGATGCTTATAGTCTCTTGCTCAAGTCATTACATAAATAAAAATTTGCACTCTCATTTAAAACCCAAAAGGTAAGTTTCTAACTCTAATAGCTACAGAGAGAAGCATGGCAATGAAAAGGTGATAAATACTCATATCTGCAGGCAGCTTAAGCAAGTGTTTGAGGTGTCAGCTGCCAGTTTTGGTCAGGATGGGGCTGTCCCCAAGGCACGTGGCTTGGGAAGAGCAGTGTGAAGGTGTGTAAGTCTAAGCCCAGCAAAGATGGGGGAGAACAACACCGAGGAATGTGGTAACCAGCCTGGTGCACCCTGTTCTTGGCACGGTGTGAAACGTGTGCTGCTTCACTGGGAACAGAAGCAGCTGGGGTCAGAAGGGTGTGTGACTTCTCTTAATTCAAGTCTGGATCTGGTCTTGTTCTGAAAGACTGTAAATGCAAAAAAAAAAACCCCAACCAACCAACCAAACCATAAACTCAGAGGAGAAAAAATAGACTGGATTTCTTTTCTGTTTCAGAATGTTGATATCTCACGCTGGGTTTAAGAGATGTCAAATACCTTCTCTGTGAATGGCTGTTTTCACCAGCTTAAGCAGTCATTTTATTCCCTTCGGAATGAACTTGATCCTCTTCAGCTGCAGATATTTAGTAGTCCACTACAAAATGGAATTCAAGTGAGAGAAGAAGTCAGAATTTGCTGTGCCTTAGCAACACCATGATGGCACTGGAGAACCAGGGACTGGTTGTGACAGATCTGATTTGTGAGCTTGGTATGAACCCTGGGAGAACCAGAGGCTGGAGGGTCACAGGCTGGGGCACTCCTGCACCACGTGGATGGAAAGTGTCCTGGTGTCGAGTTGGATGAGGGATGTTAAACCTGTGTCTCGGAAATTTGTCCTCTGTCATCCTTGCTCTAATCTTCCCCAGACAGGGACGACAGAGGAATCTGTCTTTTTGGGACCTGATCCATATGGGAATGATGCTCTGCTCACAGAGGGGCAGTCCATCAATAAGAACAGAGGTCCTGCCGTGCACAGCTGGAGCAGAGCAGCAGCATCTCAGTCTCTTATCTACCTCTGTGAAAAATAAACTCAATTATTCCACTGCTGCACATTTCCCCGTTAGTATGGGCAGAAATACTGACAGGTAGGGAAAACCTGGGTTTGTTCCATCGGATAACCTTGAGCACTTCCACTTGTAGGGTTTTCTCGGTGATTTCATCCAGTCCAATATGTAATCATATGCTGGTATAGCAGGGAAAAACAGATTCACACACTCACAGTTTGCATTGACAATGGGTCATACATTTGAAGATATTGATCAACAGCAAGGAAAATAAATTGAAATAATGCAGGATTTGAGAAAGCTGCTGACTACAGACAACTGAGTCTGCATTCTTTTGGTTTGCTTTCTTTGTTTTAGCTTATTTAGATATTTGGAAGACTGCAGAAAGAAATTTTCAGATATTCTAGAAAAAAATCAATTGTGTTCTTCTCTGAACTAAATTGCACACTATCAGTATAAGCAAAAATCTGAAACAATGAAAGCTGAGAGGACACTCTGGTCGCCACATTTGAATGACACCAGCATCTTATGAAGTTTAGTCACCTCTAGAGAGTGGCTGAGGGACTGTGATCAGTATATATCATAATGAACAACCAACAAAAATGTGTCACTACTCTTCATTGATAGTATTTGGGAATGTAAAAATTACTTTATCACAGAAATACTTCAACAATGTGCTCCCCCTTATAGGGAAAGATGAAGCTTATTTGAAGGATGGGTATCTCACCTATATCACCTATATCACCTACATCATCATTTAAAGAAATAAAAGATTTCCCTTTCTTAGGTAGTCAATCTGATCCCCTTACTAGTTACTCAAATTTAATTAGGAGGAAAACCCATTTAATTATGACACAGAGGAAGGAGCTCAAAGCTATAATCAGGGCTCATTTTGGAAATTTGTCAGAGAGGTCATTCAGCCCTTCACTGTCATTCTTGTTGATTTCTGGTCCCTGAATCAAATTTTCTAAGGGCTGTAATGATCATCTATTACCGATAATTTTCTATGGAGAAATTTCTTTCATCTTTCTCTCATTCATTCATTTTTAAAAATCCTTTGACTTCTCCTGCCCTCACATGCGCCTTTTGCTGATGTCCTCCTGCTTCATCATCTCTTTTCTTCCATTCTGTGTCCCTCATCATTCACCAGCCTTCCTTTGGACACTGAAATCCATGTATTTGCCTTCTGCTCTACTAAATACCATGTATTTACCTACTGATGGCCATAGCTCGATCCAGTACCATTGTAAATCTCCAAAACCTTGTGCTTCAGGGCAATAGAAACTCATCAGCTGCCAGCAGAATGACACTATTTATCAGCCAAATAAACACTGCTTTGGCTGCCAGGATTTGCTTTGGTCCAGTCAATGCCCTAACTTTCATTTGACCCTTGCCAAGCATCCGAATCTCTTTCCTTGCTAATTATGGTTAAGATCTCCATCAACGGGAGTTTTTAGAAAGTGATTAATATTTATATTTAAAAGAAAGAGGTGCATCCTGCACGGGGTTAACCCCAGAACCAAGCGAGGGTTTTTGTTCAGGATCCAATATATTCCATATCCTACGGAGTGAGTATGCCAGAACCAGTTAAAAATAGCCTCTTCCATTCATTAGCGTCAGCAGATGGCCATTAATCTTCCTGAAAGTATTGATTCAAACTACTCGTCTCCACTTTCAAGGCCCTTCACAGAGTCCCCCCTGCCCATCTATCATCCCTCCTTACACAGCTGAAAAGGTGGCTGGCTTTGGGACAGGAGGGTGACAGTAACAAACCGGCCGCCTCCCTCACACGCTGCCCCTCACGTCTGGAGGGAGCTGTGCACAGCACCAGCAAAGCTTTTCCATTTGTCTCCTTTCAATGCTTTCCTAAAACTCCCCTTTGCCATGAGGGCTACAGAAGCATTCCAGAGTCACCCACTGGGGTGATGGCACTGGAGCCTCTCCAGGGCACGGTCTTGCCAAGGGCCACGTTAACATTGTGTGCTTCTCCATCTCCAGTATCCGTCTGTGCCAAACTGCAATGTCCTGTCTCCTTGACTCAAAGAGCTGGAGTCCAAACTCTCTGAGTTATGTCCTGCAGAGCACTTCCCAGCACAGCATTGCAGTGTAGGCAGGTAATAAGAAGCAAATCTTGGCTCAGGAGGTCAGGAACTGGAAGATGCACTACAAAAAAAAGGCGCAGAGTACCGAAACCTCACGGACTAATGGAAGCCAAAATTAGTCAACCAGCACGTGAAGTGTTTTTGCTTGGCTGAAGTTTAATCTCTGCATGTCAGCCCAGTGCTGCACTCAAATAATGCCTGACCTTCCCTGAGACTTCTTATCAAAAATATATTTCATCTGGTTCATGAATGCTACCCTTTGGGTGTCATCACTGCAGTTACCTGCACATCAGCGCTGGTGTCACCCACAGCAGACAACCCCATGTCATTTCTGACCCAGTCGGCATAAACCTGCCCTTAGCATATTTGAAAATTAACTCTTTTACTTCTAGAATTGTTGTTCTGTTGTTTGCTCCAAACCCAAATGTTCACTGTGATTCCTTTAAGCTCTAGACCAGCAATATCAGCTAATGTATATCTTCCTTCTGCCCTAGTTTCAAGATCTTCCCAAAGCCACGTGGATTTTCCAGGAAGACATATCGAAGATGGAAGAGGTTCTCACCAGGAAGATGTATTAAAGACATCAAGAAACGTATTTTCCCTTCCTTCCCCAACCCAAATTCCAAGACACGATATTACGTTCCTTTTGGAAAGAAATCCCACAGTCATTCACACTCCATCCCTTGGGAAGATTTCCCAAGCTCAGACAACGCCAGCAAAACAGCCTGGTATGGAGTCCACAGCACCTGAGAAGCAACCTTTTCTTGAGAAAAGAGGTGACACACACACCCCCCTTCTGCACGAGGAGCCAGAGCCCAGAGCCCCAGGTGTCACTGTGACCTCCCACACCCCTCTCCACTTTAAGCAGCACAAAGCAGCTGCAGCATGGCCTGTTCCTCCTCATCCCAACACCAATGCAGGTTCATTCTCTGCAAGGTCACACCCTGTTCAGCAGACTCATTCCAGGTATGGTTATTCTCCCAGGAAATGGCCCGGTCGAGTGGCAGTCTTGAGGAATAAACCACCCCAGGGTTTCCCAACAGAGCAGCCCGGAGCATCTCCTTTAGCAACGCACCTGCCCTCCCCTCACCATCGGTCAGGTTCTTCCCTTGATGCTGCTCCCCGGAGTGGTGGAGTCCCAGCAGGGTCTGCTTCCAGAGCAAGGCTTCCAGCACTGACCACAGCAGCCAGGAAGTTGTTCAGCAGAGCAAGGGATGGGGTGGAAGCACCAAAAACCAGCGGTGGGGTGCACCACAAAGGGGTGTGTGCTGATCTGCCCTGTTTCACTGGTGTGCAGTGCGAGCCAGCTGAAGATGGGGCGTTTAAATGTGGTCCTTGTCCCCCTGGATACAGCGGTGATGGAATTACATGTGAAGGTAAGGGAGAAAATCCTCTTTAAAATGCTCTTATAACTCCAAGTCTAATAATTCTCCAATGTAAAAATTAAGTTTTATTATAAACTTGGAGGTGTTTGTGGCTGGGACCATTCTGTTTTCAAAACCAATTATATTACAAAATAATAAATAAAACCTATAACTTCAAAACAGCTCTTTCTGCTTACAAAAATGCCATATTTATTCGATACCATCTAATCTATTAAAACCAGGGACAGATTGTGATCTTGCTTAATACCAGATTCATTCTACTAAAATCATCACATTCAAAACCATATAAAATTTCTGTGAGAAAGAGTAAAATTGATTCTACTTCCCTATACAACATATTCTAGGAAAAACTAATTTTTCTAATACCTTAAAAATTACTTGTAAATATCTACCTAATATCTTAAATATGAAACTGAACTTGTCATCTGAAATGTGTAACACCAGAAGGGTTTTCACAATATATTGAGTTATTTATTAGGCACCTGAGAATCCCTCCATAAAACAATAGGATTACAGACTTTGTTGAAGCAACGAATTCCCTGACTTTGCTATCATTAATCACACCTTTTGCTGACATTCCTCTGATAAGCTGATATCTTAACTGGCCTTCCACCACACAAAGCAAAAGTATTTGTATCATTTATTCCCCTCTCTTTCTCGTGTGGTCTCTCATCCTTCATGCACAGAGCAGGGGGGTCTCAGCCATGATGTACTGGGAAGGACCTTGCAGGGATTCCTTGCTGTAAGCCAGGCTTTGTGGGGGTGTGAAGCCCCCAGCACTGCTGCAGCCGTCTGAGCTCAGAGCACTGCTGGGGATATAGTACAAAATGTGCAAGAAAAGGTTACTATAATCTTGGGCACTTTAATTTTTTGCCTATTTGCACATTTCTGAAACGCCCCTCCTAAAGGATTTAGGATTACTTGGCATGAAGGAGTCTGTCTTTGACTTCTATTTTATACCTGGAGATGGAAAAGTACCAAACAGGTTCTGGTACTGGGAAGCTCAAAGCAAGTCTGGCCACAGACAGGCCTCTCCTCAAAGACCAGGCCCGTGTACATGTGATATTTACAGATACAGACATAAGGCTCCTGTGTATTTTGTAGACCCATCAGTATAGTCCTTAAAACATAAATCTGCCTTAAAATGTAAATCTGCCTCCGCCTTTTACTTGCAAGATGTTTTCTTCAATCACTGGTATTACTGAAAATCTCCCTGGAGAGTCCTTAGGATGAAATACTTTATTACCAACATCATTCTGCATCTTGGGGCTTGATGACACAACGCACAAACATCCTTTTTTTGTCTCTTGTCACTGCCCATGACACCAGACTCAATAATCAGCCTGTCCCTTCCCTCCCCTGCTCCACCCCGAGCCCCCCTGCACACCTGCAGCCTGGAGCACAGCCAGGGCTGTGAACAGCACCCATTGTGCCTCCAGCCGTGGATGCCTCTTCCCATGCCACATGCACGTGATTCATCACGACAGATGAGGCTGAAAAATGAGGGTAATTTCTTGGATTAAGGCCTGTCATAACATCAGCTATCAGCACCTTGCGATGCCCACACAACTACACCGACTCCCCTCAAGACAGCCGTGCCCTCTAAGAACAGGAGGCACAAACGTTGGGCAAAAAATCAAAGCTTGGATGAGACCGACATTTGCAAAA
Source organism: Pseudorectes ferrugineus (assembly GCA_008033365.1). Lineage (NCBI taxonomy): Eukaryota > Metazoa > Chordata > Aves > Passeriformes > Pseudorectes > Pseudorectes ferrugineus. Next base: position 19,272 of record QWTY01060456.1, read on the forward strand.
TCTCCAGGCTTCAACACAACATCTTTGGCAAGTGAGCAAAAATGTCAAGAGACTCAGACACTGTTGATAGTCGTCACCATCTTATTTCATATCAAAATTCAACGACATAAAAGAACCAGCCCGCCGATAGCAAGTTTTAATACCTTTGGATCTTGAGGGGATGTGACCTTTGTTTAATGAGAATGTCTGAAAATAATCTAAAATAAGAAGTACTTTACCAAGTGGTATGTATTTTGTGATAAAATGCAATTTTTTTTTCCAAATGTGCAGGTTCAAAATCAGGCTTGGAGGACTAGTAGGAAAAAAACATACGCAGGACCCTGAAAATGAATTTATTTTCTAAAGTATATCATAACAAATTTTCTATCTTTAATATTATTATCCCTCTGGACAAGCCCCTCACTCTCCCTGTCATGGTTAAGTTGGAAGTCCTGTCCCTCTGCTTTGTCCTCCTGCACTGGGGGTCACAGACTTACAGGACCACAGGATGGAAGAGATCCCTGGGGATCATCAGGTGTAACCCCCTACCTTCTTTTGGAAGAACACAGCTAAATGTCAGTGTGTTTGGCTCATATTCAGACATCTAAACTGAGATATTTTCAGATGATTTTAGCAATTTCCATTTGGATCACTCCCTTCACTACTGACATCTGTGTTGTCTGTCAGAAGTAGAACCCTGCTTTTGCTCCTCCTGCTTTGACATAATAAGAATTACAGATTATTAATTCTTTTCCTTCTGTCAGCAGCTAGGTACTCTGCAGGTGAGGGGAGATGAAGCAGTTCCTCAAGGCTCTACAGCTCTTTCCCCTTCCTAATATTAAGACTTCACAGCCAAACAGTCCAGCTTTAAAAGCTTCATTTCAGAGCAGAGTTTTGGAGACAGTCAGCATGACCTGTACAAAAATAAAAACTAAGTGGGGGAGGTAAGGCCTGCTGTAGTCCACTGGATTCTCCCACATTTTCTCTTGCAGAAGATGCTCTCTGGCATTTATGGAGTAAGCTTAGCCAAGCATTCCTCTGGTGATGAGGGAGGTTGCTAAATACCTAATTTTCACTCTGAGTGCC
>QWTY01060462.1:0-11974 GCA_008033365.1 Pseudorectes ferrugineus
TCTAGTCTCTGTGTTTTAGGTGGCCACCCTCAGGCACCACTACAATGAAGACTAATGTGACAGACACCAGGATACTGAGTGCCTAACAAGCTAAAGCAATTTGCAGTTTGCGCAGCTACTGCAAAAACGTGGTGAGTGCCAGTGCAAACAGTTTGTCATAAAGCCTTTGGAGACACTGCTTTCCCAATAACCAGAGGCTCCCTCTCCTCTGCTCTTAGGGAGGGAGCCTCTGGAAAGGCATTCAGTTCCATGGCAGAGGGTGGCAAGCGATGCAGACCCTCAGAATTCTGGCTGTCCTTAAGACCACCAGGAGTCAGGAAAGCCAGTTGACATTCCTGTCGGGATCACAGGCTCTTCGTGGAATCCAAGGCTGCAGCACCACCAAGGGAATAAAAAGTGGCAGCCTCAAATGAAAACAGGCCTCTCTGCCTTTCTGCTTGCGAGGGCATTGGGGCTACAACACCACCACCGAGACAACCACCAGCTCAGTGTTTGCAATGAAGGACCTGTGTTAATTACTCGCTGTCCTAAGCAATTGCTTGTTGCAATTAAACTGCGGCTCTTTCTCCCTTACTGGAGCTTCTGCTGCAGGGCTTTGGCTGGTTGGGCTGCAATAGCATGACTTGACTTTAGCATTTGTAGCACCTTCAGCCTCCCGGGGCTTGGGTTAGCGTTGAATGGCTCGGCCAGGGCTGCCCGCAGCTGCGTCCCCGCTTCAGCTCCACACGGGAACTCCTTTGGATGAGCAGGGCTGGAGGGATGAGTAAGTCAGCTTGTCTGGGCTGACCCCTGGATGGTGTTTCCCTGCTTGGATGAGCAGAGGGGGAGAAAGAAGGTGCAGATCATGGGAAAGTGGTGAGAACCACCCTCAATGAGCCAATTACTCAAACTTTCCCCCTTGGATTGTGTCAGGTGCCTCTTTCAAAAACCTTAACTCACACTGTTAGGAGTTTAATTTTAGGTTCTTGCCTCCCACATATGGCTTTTATACTGTGGGAAGCCTTCAGACATATCACACTTAATCACTGTTTATCCTTACTCATTTTCTTGCCATGCTGGATATTTGTTTTTAATCAAGAACAACTTTTCTGTGTCATGCATTCATCCAGCTAAATGATAATGTGCAGTTCTGCTCCAAGAAGCCACTATGTCTTGCTGCATCAGTTCAAAGCAGGGCTTGCCGAGTTGGGTAACAGTCTGGCTTTTTCTTCTGCCACCCTGGGGCAGCTGGCACAATTCTGAGGCAATAAAATAAATTGTATTATTTTTTGCCTTGTCAAAAGAAATAGAACATAAATTCCCCATCTCTGGCCCTCTGTGTGGCATTTTGGGGACATAGGACTTTTCCTAGGAGAGGAGTAAGGACAGAAAGATTCCTGTTTGAGAGACACTGTCCATCTGTTAATTAGAAAAACCACAGTGAGTGAAAGCTTGGCCCTTCAGAAGACAGCAAGAGCTTTGCTGCAGACTTTCATAAAACCAGGATTAAGCTCACTTACTTTTAACACTAATAAAGCAAATTTTGCATCTGACACATTTCTCATTGAATTTACTAGTAGCCCAAGTGGGATATTTGGTCTGAGAGATAGTAAACTCAGAGCCACAGCCATATTCCACTGGGGAGCCAGTGCTCTCATACCACAGCTGACGTTGCCAAGGCAGAAGTATGTGGAAGACAAACCTTGGATTCAAATTGGAGGAAGAACTGGATTAAAGGAAAATACACTCTTGAGTCCCACACAGTCATTGAAACCATGATGGAGAAAAAGGAAAATGCTTGTCCACAATACCTGTCAATACAAACATGAGTTTGCAGGGTGTTAGGGGAAATAACTTCTATGAAAATAGCTGTGTAAAAAGATAAGGAAAAGAGGTAAATATATGTTGGGGGGTTTTTTGTTGTTTGTTTTTTGTTCAGCCATCACATTTTAATCTGCTTCTTTACTTCCATTGGCTGTTTCCAGGAATGTGAGTTGTTTGGGAATACCTGACACGCACATCACGTGTTTTTCATGTCAGAATCACCAGTAGGAGATATCGTTATGTTGTTGAGCATTCATTTTTATCTGTCAGTGAAAGAGATGAGTGAATGGATCCGTGTTCCCAGCAGAGCTGCCTGGGTGGGATGGACATCCTGTACAGACACCAGCTCTTTAAAACAGCTTATCTTTCACCTTCTTTTTTGCCTACAACATACCCTGCAAAAAGTACATGTTCTGGAGGCATCAAGGGCTGGGTGAGACATAACCATACCTCATTATTCTTGTACCCTTCCCCTTTCACAGCCACCAGCCTCCAAACCTCAGCTTTTAACATCAGCCTTGCTCTGGTTTATAAAGGGTGTTTTTCTGTGTGGTCAAATTTTACAGCACCTTGCACCATGGTTGGGCAGTTCCTTCTCTGCTCCTGGGAGCATCAGCTTGGACACGAGTGGCCAAGAGGGCAGAGCTGGGGTGACTCTGCTGGGCACAGGGGAGGACAGGGCACACGGGCGCTGCTGCTTCACTCAGCCATGGATGCAAGGACAAGTTTTAGCTGATCTGTGTGCAACCCATGGGAGAGCAAAGCCCTGGCCTGAGGCTTTTTATCTTCTTGGGGCCCAAAGCCTGGGCACTGCCTCGGTTCTCATGTGATTTCTGGAGCTGACATATAAAAAAATCGCCTACATCTTGCATTCCTGGAAGGTGCTGCATTCATGGGACAGCTGGGAAAGTGGTGGCATTACAAAATCCAGAGTGACCACAGGGCAGCTCTAAGGGAAGAGATGCTCAGTCAGATGGTTTTCTTTTCCCCGGGCCAGAAATGCTCCACTGCTGAAGAGATATCCCAGTGTCCATTCAATCTGTCTCCTGCTCTGGTGACAGACAGTTTTGATTTTGGTTTCTGTCAGCACTCACGTAAGTCAGTGACTACTTCTTTATGGAAATAACCATTAAGGACTCAAACCATCTGACACTTCACAGGCATGTGTAAATGACAAATAAAAAAATCCATAATATCATCAAAACTTCTAGAACAAAGTCAAGATTAGATTTTTGTTGTTGTTGTTTTTTTTTTTAGACAGAGACATCGCATCTTTAAACTTTGATCTTCTTATACGTCATTAGCTAAAGCGACTATAATCCTAGGTTAAAATAAAATATCCTTCTCAAGTCCTCATTAAGTTAGTCTTATTTTTCAGTCAGGTATTGAAGAAGCAAAACAGAGCAAAGCAGCTCATAAATCCAAAAGCTTTTCCCATCTTACGAAAGTTTTGTGCCAGAATTTATTTTATAGATAAATGTACACATATGCTCTGCCTGAAACACCCACAATTGCTAGAAAACACAGAGAGGCTTTGAAGGATTAAAACAGAGCATGGGATCTGCAAATAAAGATTGGATAATTAGGGGTTTTTTCAGTTCATTGACAGTACTGAAAGAATTAAACCACCATGTTTTTCAAGTTGCCCCAAAATGAGACTATTCAAAGTGTTTTAGATGAACCAAAGAATGAAAAAAAACAAATTGTGACTGAACAAAATGACTTTTTGTGCCTGAAATCAAACATTACAAGTACTTAACCGAAACTGGAACTGTGCTTTCAGACACGAAAGCATAGTATTTCATCCTTAAAATATGAATATTTAATTATTTTTTTCACTTTGTCAGGGTTTTTTAGGGTCTTATTTGTCTGACCAGTCCAAGGCAACATTGGACATAAATTAGAACTTTTTCTTGTCAATCTGTGCCAGCATTTTCCAGGAAAAAAACTACAGCTGTAAACAACATTCCTCTGTCCAGCCAGAAACCATGATGTTACCTGCTTCTAATTTGTATGGCAAGTGTGATTCACCAATGACATGCAACTGTTTGGAAATTACCATAAATTCTCAGCCTCACAGCAGACCTCTAGCTTTTCATCCTCCTACCAGTAATATTGTCCTGAAGAGAAGACAGAAGACTCCTTGGGAGATGGCTTTTCCCTGATCTCCATCTCCCATGCAGTTATGTGAATCATGGATTTTGCTAGGGCTGCCTGGCGTGAATAAGTTTGTAGACCTCAAGTGAACAAGTTCTTGAATGTTGTAATCGACCAGCATTTTTTAATGCTGGGAAAGCTCCCATCTTGCAATCGGTTCTTATCTAAAATTCTGTACAGGACAGGTTTTACCATCCAGTCCTGAGGTTATGCAGAAAGATTTTGAAAACACGTAATACGTTTTTTTACACACTGAAGTTTTATGTGCAGCACATATTCCAAGTTATTTTCTGTGCAAAAACTTGTGCTAACGTTACATTGATTTCAGCAACATTTCCTTAGACCAATGCCCATGGCTGTTGAAGAGCCAGAGCTTTCCTATCCGTGACAGCTGCCTTGCATTTGAGAGCCAGTCTGGGAACAGAAGGCTCATATAATGGAGAATGAGGATATCTACCAACTTCCTAAGTCTTTATGACATATTAATGCTCATCAGGGGGGCAGAGCCTCAGTTTCTGAATATTGGGCCCCAATACTGAGCAATTTTTTGCTTTGTGTTTCTTCTGTACAGCGTACTGTGAAGTCCAAAATGTAATTCAACAAAGCAAACCCACTGAGCCTGGAGCAACTGCAGAGTTTCATAACCCGGAACATGAACACAGTGGGATGTTGCCAGGACTGTCAAAGCAGCTGTCCAGACTCCCAATTCCTGGTGAGTTAAAGGCTGCACCTCAATCAATGGAAATGAGGACTTTGTGGGAGTCGGCATTTGCATTAATTAGAATAACCAAGACGCTTGTCTATTTTTTTCATTTGATCTCTACCTTCCATGGATACGTGTGCTCAAGCTGAAGAGTATTCCTCAGACTAGGAAGCCCACAGCTTTTTGTTTCTTCATGTTGTCTCTCAGGACTAGCTCCCAGGACACAGTGGAGCAGGATTTTCAAAGGGTTGCTCAAAAACCTTTTCTTTGCTGGAGACTGTGTACAACCCCAGGAAACAAACACTGGGGAGGGCTGGGAAAAGCAGCAGACACTAAAATAACTGTCACATGCTTCTCTTCTGTTCTCAGAAAGCCTGGCTGTATAGACTGCTTGCTCCCTACGGGGAAGAAGTCATGGGGGTGAGGGCAAGGAGGGTGTCTTTCAGTTCCCTGAAGAAACAACTTCCCCCTGCCCTTCTCCAGGTTGGAATGGGAACCCTCCAAGAGAATCCAAGGGGATGCACAGCCCCAGAAGATGTGCTAGCAGTAAAATACAAGGCTTTGCACAGCTTAAGAAATGTAGCAGACGTGCATTAAATCATGTCCTTTGATGGGAAAGACATTTCTACCCTGGGTAAGATCACAGTGCTGCAGATTTACTGCTCGGTTGGGGCGGGCTCATGGAAAGCCCTGAGTATTGTGGTATGAGCTGTGCTGCGGAGGTGGGGAAGGTTTACACCTGCCTAGGGCTGGACCACTGTCAGAGGGTAGTGGAACTCTCTAACGTGATCCAATCCTGGACCACAGAGGACAGCTACTCAGAAAATTAGTCTGGAAACAGCAAGTTGATGAAAAACCCAGAAATCAATTTAAAAAACCCCTCTTCAGTTCCAGAATCGGTCTTGAATCATTTATCACAGACCTTCTTTCGCCAGGAGAGGTGTATGGGTGAGGGAAGACTGAAGGGCAGTATAAAAGCAGCCAAGGCGAAGTTTGTAAGAAAATCCCTGGACACCTTGGTCTGTACAGTGCAGCACCAGCCAAGTGGTGACACCATGCTTTTAGTATCATGATCTGCAAAGCAAGCAAAATTCATGGACACCTTGTGATTTTGCAAAAAAAGACCGAGGCAGAGAGGGATGTCATGTGAAGCACAGGAAAGGTGAGTGAGGTTTTGGTTTTCCAAAGGCAAGCAAGCCTGGTTTTGGCAACTGCCAGAGACACATGTGATCTGCCTCTCACCCTCCCACCCCAAAATGAGTGGTACTTGGCAGAGACCACCCCAGACTGTATTGCTGGGAGGAAGGAGGAAGACAGTCCTGGACAAGAGCAATAACCTCCAGCTCAACCTCTCTCAGCTGACTGGTTCACTATTTGCAAGGAGCTAACACACCTGAAGATGTCCCTTGCTTCACATCCAGAAATTACTTGCTGTGGTCTTCTTTGTTGTTTTTTTGTTTTTGTTGGTTTTGTTTTGGTTTGGTATTGGTTTTTTGGGTAGTTTTTTGGTTGGTTTGTTGGTTGGTGGGTTTGGTTTTTTGTTTGTTTTTGAGGGTTTCTTTTGCAGGAGAGTATTCTTGCTGCACTCCTGCCCAGCCACCCCAGGGTGCCATGTGGCAGAAGACAGACTGACAGTGAGGTCCTGTCCTTCCCACCCTGCATGCCCAAAGCCAATCATGGCATCCTCAGGGGCTCAGCATTTCCTAAGGAAGTCACACACTGAAATGTACAGCATGGGACTCGCTCCCCTTTGCTGCTTTCACCAGAGGTATCAGCTCAGACCAGGGGTTTCACAGAAGGTGGTAGCTCTGGTGGGCTTGGATCTTGGTCAGGAAGAGGGTGGGGCTATGAAGCAGTGGCCTGGGAGGTCAGCAAGCCCCAGTGTATCTGCCTTGTCCCTGGCAGCCTGTTTGTTCCCAAGCATTTTGGACCAGTTCCCCACTTCTGTGCCTGATGTCTCTCACAGATCACCAGCGTAGCTGCCCCATGCCAGCAAACCCATGAATTTCCTCATTTAATATTGTTCTGTGTATTATTTATGGCAGAACCCATTTTTTAGCCTAAACAAATTACTCCTTCATCCTTTCCCCATAAATAATGCATTTCAGTCCCTCGCAGCTCCTCTTGCTCCTCTTCCCTATATGTTCCCATATGCCTAAATCCTCTGCAGAGCCTGGTGCCAAGGTCTGGGCACAGGGCTGCTCCTCAGGGTTCTTCAAAGCAGAGCAGAGTGGAGTAATTGTTTACAGCACTTGCTGGCATGTCCCAGAATGACATTTGCCTTTTTTCCAACAATATCACATTGTCAATTCATGCTCGATCCCTGCTTTTCTCTGGCCCCTGGACTGGTTTGTGCAGCAGCGCAGTCCATCTGCCCAGCTTGGCCTTCTTCTGGGCACCTGAGTTTTCCTTCCTGAATGCTGCCCTCTCACTGAATTTCACCCTGCTGATTTTAGATCCATTTTATTTTGTTTTATCAGGGCTGTTTTGAATTCCAGTTTTATCTGTGAAAGTTTTATCTTCTCAGACCTCTCCAGCCTCATGCTGTTGAAAATCTCACTGAAGCCAAGATGTACCACATCCACAGCATACCCTTACCCACCAGCCCTGTGACCCTGCCAGAGAAGGAAATTCGGTTGGTTTGACACAATTTGCTCTTCACAAATCCACATTGGCTGTTTTCCTTCCCTTTATGCTCTCAGAGTCACTGACTGATTGTCAAAAATTCAGCTGAGTATTTTTCATGGTGCTGAACTTCAATTGACTGCTTTATCATTGCCCATGTGGACTTTCTCTTCCTTCCTAAAGCCAGGTACAGTACTTTCCCCCTTGCTTAGTGAATCCCACACCTCAAAACTCATTCCTACCTGACCTTTTGGGAGCACTCTTCCTGGGATTGCCAGGAGTGCTGGCAGTGCTCAATGGGTACATGGCCAGTCCTGTAGGTAGATCAACATGCCCTTACTGGCCAGCTTTGAATGAGCTGTGTGCTCCTAAAAAGCAGTTTGTTGCTTTCCAAAGCACTGCAAAAATGATGTCATAGGAGGACAGACTACTGCAAATAAGTCAAGTCACACACTTGTGTGTAATTCTGTGAACTGAATTTGTCCCACAAGAGGTGGGTCTCAGTGTACGGGTCTGGGAGGGATCCCGGAGCTGACCAACAGAACCACTGTCTGTCTTGCTGCGTTTTTTGAAAGTCTCATAGCAAGACAGCTCAAAAAAACCCCCCAAAACCTATAAAAAACCCCACAAAACAACAACAAAAACTCACCAACCAAAAAAGTGCAACATCCTCGCATTCGCCTCTGTCCTAAAGCATTTTCTATTAGAGTTCTCCCCCATTCTTTTGAGATTCACTCCTGAGTTTTCTGAATTTGAGAATGACGTAACTTCCTTAATCTTAGCCTGGTCCCCCAGCCATCTAATCCTGTGCTACTTGCACCTACCCACATGACTTAAATCCCTGTGCAATACCTTTCACAGGCGCCTTCTTTAAAGATAAACATATGTTACAATAACAGTAAAATAACACATTACTCTCGCAGCCCTTCGCACTCGTTAACACTCATCTGGATCTATGCAACCTCAGTTTTACGTCTATAATTTTGTTTCCATGAATTTTAAATCCATACCTGGGTCGTGGGATTTAATCACAGGTAACTAATGGCTTTCTTTATGAATCTTATTGTTGGTGCACTTCAGTGTAGTGCAGAGTACAAAGTGTAAAAGAAAATTTCTTTCCTGGGGACCATATGGTAAAAGAATAAAGCTCTGACTTAATGCCCTTGCTTTGCAGAGTAGCACAGTCAACAAACCCCTATTAGATCATGGGATAAATATCGACAAGTTCCAGAGTATTGTTTCAGCCTGTTGCTGTGGTGATTTGAAATTTTGTTCTATGAGCCATATAAAAAAGGGGGTGAAACAACACATTAGTATTTAATTATTCCCAAATTTGCTGCACTGGTACCACTCAAACCAGAATTCCCTGCATTTAAGAGAAAAGTGGGATGTGGGCATTTCTAGGCCAAATTGCTCTGTGTAGGCTTTCACCCTGGAAGTTATGTATTCATATTAATGGAGAAGAACAGGCTTTTCCCTGGTCATTAAGTCAATGATTTAAGGTTCACAACTCCAAACCAGATGACACTGCCTATTTTGGGAGCCACATGAGTTTATAATTCCATGTGAAGGATAGGTGCTTTAGTGGGTAGTCACAGAAGGGCACGGGGTCATGTAGTGAGCTCTCCTGAGCAGCGAGTGCCGAGGCACTCAGGCACAGTGCAGGAAGGCATGTATCATCCATAATGCATGGACTGCCCCTGAGCAGGCTCTCTGTGGTGTGAAAAGATGGTGTGAGTGCATCAGGAACAGCAGAGACAAAGGTCAGGAACCAAGGCAAGCCTGAGGGGACCAGATCAATTGCAGGATGTGACACGGGATCAAGCGCTGACTCTTATCCAAGTTACTTCTCCATAGCTATAGCAACTGTGTGATGCTCATGTCCCTTAGCAAGACCTGACAAACTGACCAGTAATATTTTTAACTTATGCATTTCCTTCCAAACCTGTAGTAAATCACAGTGGAATCTTCTGAGACTTCAGCCCCCTCCTGTCATACAAGTTACTACAAAGTTTGTGTAATCTGAGAATCTTCTTTTGCATTTTCTCTGAAGTAGGCGATATTCTTTAGCCCTTCTGTATTTTAACCGCTACCTTTAAAACGGGTTAGAGGTGTTCTGCTAGGTTGTTTCTAAGGATTTTATGGGTGCTCTTTCATAATATAAAGCTGTAGTTTAGCTCAGCATTTTGTAATGCCAAGGCTCTGGAAGGGAAAGTGCTTTTCAGTCTGTGGTACACAACACATTGTTCTGGTCTGTGAGGCAGCAGATGGGTGGTCTGTGGATGGATAAAAGAAGTAAGAAAATCAAAGCATGCCCTTACACATCTGACAAACAAATAAACTGGGGTGGGAGGGAAACAGACTTAAAGTTTAGCACTGAAGATCAGCTGCATTTGGCTGCAGAGGGAAAGCAAACTGGCAGCACTACACAAGCTCTCCTTGCCTTCTCTTTTGCAAAATGATGCATATTTTTTGGAATGAGGAATGCTGAGCGGCACTGTTGAGCACTATGGGGCACACAGCTGCATAGAATTATGGAGGCTGAAACATCACCATGTGAAATATGGCCAGTGTCTAAATGTCTGGGGATAGTACAATTGCTGTCGTGCCTTTGATTTGGCACCACGCTGCAAATTATTAAATAAATGTCTGTCTGCTCTGGAGGTGCTGCATAAGGGTTTTTGATGCCAAACACTTAAAAAAGTGAGCTTCATCAGCTTGTGCTAGACAGGATTTGTCACTGGTGAGTTTTGGTACACTGGGCACACCCGCTGCCCCTGTGACAGTCTGCAAAACCAACCCGCCCTGGAAGGGTTAAATCTTTCCAGTGCCTGGGTCCAGCCTTTCTCCAAGGAGCAGCCTTTCCCCCTTCAGAAACAGGCAGCTGGCACCCTGCCCACAGCTTGTTTGTCGGAAAACGGGGTCCTTTCTTTGCTGAGGGCACGGCCCAGGAGTGGCGAGCGAGCCTGGCCTGGCCTGGCACTGCCCTGCCCGGCTGGGCTGCAGCGAGGTTCTCACGGCTCTGGGGACCCACTGCTGCCGTGGTGACAGCTCCTGAGACCCACTGGATGACATTTTTCTTTTTTCCTTTTCTTTCTTTTTTCCTTTTCTTTCTTTTTTTCTTCCTTGCAGTCCTCCTGGCAGGTACAAATCTTCTATTCACGTCTCATTAAGTCCGATTTTTCACAAGGAAGGGTTTTGTCCCCTCCTGTGCACTGGTCTTGACATGCATCACCCAAAATTGAAGGAGGGGAAAGAAAGAGGAGCAAAAACTCTGCTCTCACCCTGAGGACTGGTCATGAAGACTTCTGTGGTCTTCCCCACAAAGCTGAATTTCATGCAAAATGGGTAAAGAGAACTCAAATGGTCTTATTTGCATCTGCAGCTCATTTGTAAAGTGCCACATTTCAGGTGCAACTGAAAGGTTCGGGCCCAGTTTTTTAAATAATCTGCCCTGAAGCACTGCTTGGGCTGCTGGCAAAATCACTGGCTCAGTGATGGGGCCAACAAATGCTCTTGTACACTCATTAGCTTTCATAAATGCAGGGCTCCACACACAGCACTCATCTGGATCCTGGCACAAAGTTTCTAAATATTCAAAAGTAGACAGCTGAGGGTTTTTTTGTATAAGTGAGTTGTCTGGGCAGTATTAACTGGGAAGAGGAAGAACATGGTCCACTAAAAATCAGCACTGTTGGGCAGGTTGAACTCTGGGGCAGCACTTTTTTTGCAGATGCCACTGACAGCATCAGTGAGAATTCGAGGAAAATCTGGACCACTTTGTGAAGCAGTATTTTGAATATGGAGCGAGAAAAGCAATATTTAATGAAGCTGTGTTTTATGAATGAGAGGAAAATATGCCCAAAAAAAATGCTCAAAAAAAAGTATGAATTAAATAGCTAAGAGGACAGTTCACTGAAGTCCCACAGAAGAAAATATTTGGACACCCTTAGCTCACTAGCACACCCAAGGAAGTCTTGCAGGTGGTAGTGTTCTTCAGATATGACCTATTTTTTTGTTTTCAGCATGAATTCTTTGTAATGCAAGGATAGTCTCTGCAGTGCCTCTGTAGGGAACTGTATACATATGATGTCTGTGGGTTTAGGGAGGGAACAGAAGCAGGCAGATGTAATTGTCCTCTAGAGAAAAGGCTCTTGAAAAGTGAAAAGTGACCCCGTAAAACTGAGATGCTCTCCAATAATTAGGAGCTGTTGGCAGGTCTGAGCATCGGACAGGACTGGAGGCAGGTATGCATAAGCAAACATGAAAACAGATATGGAACCAGATAATATTTATTTTGCTTAATCCTTGGTAGGGGCACATTCCTGGAAGTAACTGGAGCACCGGGTCTCACGTGCATTTCAGGAAAGCTGTTTCTGCAGCAGAGACTGTGCCAAAGAGGCACACAGCCTCAGCATTGCAGCCGGCCTGTCGCTGCATGGCAAACATGGACATGGGAATGGGCAGGGTGGGAAGAGCAACCACTGCCGTGGGTGCCACGAGGCACAGCCAAAACTCCTGGAGGAGGGATGAGGTTCCCTATGGTGGCACAGCCAAAACTCCTGGAGGAGGGATGAGGTTCCCTATGGTACAAGGGGTGGGAGCGGGAACTTTGCCCCAGCTCTCAGAGTCACAATTTGCTTTCCATCCTGAACTTTTTTTGGTATCTATCTATTTTTTTGATGT
>QWTY01060469.1:0-18795 GCA_008033365.1 Pseudorectes ferrugineus
GCACTGGAACAGATTGTCCAGAGGGGTTGCGGAGTCTCCCTCACTGGAGATATTCAAGAACTGCTTGGACACAGTTCAGTACAATTTGCTCTAATATGATCCTGCTCGAGCACAGAGGTTGGACCAGATGACCCACTGTGGTCCCTTCCAACCTTACCCATTCTGTGATTCTTTGAGATGAAGAGAACTGTTGGAAAGCAGTTGAAGCCTGGGTACTCCAATGACACCATGTTGGCCAGCCTGGAACTTTAGGTTTTCTACTGTTTCTCCTTAGTCTTTCCCAAAGTGGTTAAAGACAGCTTCTCTTTGACATAATTTCTATCCCTTTCCTTGCACTGATCAGCAATGTCACCCACTGGTTTTGTACCTGTGTGCTTCAGATTATAATGTATGTTTTATTATTTTCTGTCTTCTTCAAGGGGTAGGTAAGCTCCTCGGGCCATGCCTGTGCTTCCTAGTACACTTTGGAAAAATATTATGGGCATCTAGTTCTCATGTTCTGTTCTTTTTCAAGCCATTTATTGCTTGAAAGACCAGTGCAATAAATAGCAAGCTGAATAGTCAGATGGGAAATTCTTGAAAACTTGTACCTTATGTCCCGATCAGCTTGAGCCAGCATAACCAGATGCCAAGGGGGCATCCTGCTCTCCCAGCCTCACATCCTGATCCTGCTGCCCACCAGCTTTCCACCACCCTGCCACATCAGGAACTGCTCTGCCTGAAAATTGACTTGGAAAGAAAAGGGTTATTTTTAGCTGGATCAATTCCCCTGTTTGATTCCCAGCATGGCCACATAAATGTTTGCGCTGGCACAGTTGAAAGGATGCAGTGGGAGTGGGAATGAGCAGTCACAGATCTGAGGAGGAGGAAGCCAGGAACTGTATGCATCACCAAAAAAGTGGCTGTGCACTTGGAGTCATAAGGCCTGACCCTCAGTGGGAGTATCTGTGGAGTCCTAAAAGGGCTAGTACGTAACAATATATGTAAGTTCAGGTGATGATGAATGTGGAAAGTGAATGTTTTCAGCCACAACACCTGAGAAGCAGTGGTTGGAGTTACAGAGCAAGAAGTTTTAACAGAGCCTTGCTGAACCTGGGGGGGCTTTTTTTTTTCCATGATCATTACAGAAAGAGCAGGGTTGTCTCATAGCTAGATTTTCCTAAGTGCACACTGCAAGTGAGAAGTACCTGTGGTAAACAAGGTTGGATGCTTAATTGCTTAGAAAGGAAATAACTTCTATTACAATATATTTTTTCAATGGTAGCTTTTAGGTTCCCTACCCCGTAGCCTCTGTGACCAAATCCTTAGTCACAGCTCGAAGCTGCAGAACATTGTCATTATTCGGTGGTTAATGCAGAGATTTCAGTAATCCTCAGGGGGTAGGAAAAAAAATGAAGAAAGGAAGAAAGAAGCTTCCTGCTGATGAGATTTCCAAAGCCAGAGTTTATGCACTGTATATTTAATGAGCACAGGTGAAGCAATTTTATTGTTTCTTTCCAGGATTGTATGTACCTTGTATTCAGGAGTTCTTGTCAGTGGGATTCCTGTACCCAACATTTAAACAGTACTTTCTGGAGGGAAGAAAATAGATCTGAAATTTAAAGTCATGGATATTTCTAATGCAGTTTTTCAGGATTAATTTTGCATGTAATCACGATACAGTTTGTCTTCCCCAGCAAGACCTAACGCCGTAATACATCACTGAGCTTTTCTCTGAGAGCTGATTGTTACTTAATGCCTGCAACCAGGTTGTGAAAATTTGAGGCTTTTTCTCTGCAAAGTATACTCTCATAAAAAAGGCATTTTTCAGAGCCGCGTCAGCTGAAGTGGTTTTGTTACTATGCTTGGGTGCTTTATGATGCTGTTAGCATCCTCCTTACATACTACACCAAAATGATCCATTTTGTTATGTTAGTAGCTTCACTATTTAATCTGCCTTGCATTTATTGTCTTGTATTTTAAACTTAAGACATGGTCTTCTAAATGTAACCATCTTCTCTTTGTGGGTGTAAAACCCACAAAGAACATGTTCACTGTGGATTGCAATATCTAACGTTTTTTGTTTACAAAAGGGAGAATGGCAGGGGTGTCTATGTTCCCAGGGACTTTGATCCTCTGGAATCTTTCTGTTTGCAAATAATGGAGCAGGAGGTGTCAGCAACTCCAAAAATCTTACCAAGCTACAAAGAATTGCATTGGTTTCCCAGAGTGAGTGGAATCCATGCAGTGTGTTATTAAGCATCACCAATTAAGATGACTGTTCCAAGTGTTTGCAAACATAAGACCCCCTTCCAGAGACCTGGTGGATTTCAAATCTCTCCTTTAAAATGCCTTGTAGTGTAATTTCTTTACACATCTCTTCTTTAGTCTGTTGTATATTTGCTTGCTTGAAGTCCAGTCTGATGTCTGACACTGGCAGGTAACTATGTAATTTTCAGAAGAATAAAAATATCAAAACCACAATACCAAAATGACAGCTGAAGCTCAGTGTGCTCTATTTTAGCCTTCTCCTCCCATTTCTAATTTGCAATGGGCTGCTGAAGTTAGCTTCTACCGCATGGCTGCCCATTGTGAAGCTGGTGCCCACAATCACTTGCTTTTTCTATGGAACCAGTGGGGCACAAGGGGAATTTCATGATCTCGGTGACAGTGATAACAATGCAGAGTCAGATCCTGACATTCAGGAAAGCTGGTGTTGAAACTTGGCAGTCAAACAAAAAGAGCCCAGTTTTAAACCTCTGTGATAAATTGTCCTAACACTTAGAATTAAATGTGGAGTTGTTTTTGACACATGCATAGTCTCTCACATTGGAGTGGGTCTTTCTGAAATATTCTATTTCAGAATAGTTACCTGATATTTATGTATCCTGTACTTCAACAAGGGTTGCACAAGCAGTTTTAAATGCCTCATGATAATGTCTTAAAGCATGCCATAAACATAGCACAGCAGCTTCTTTACAGGCAATGACATTCCAAAAATAGTGTCTCAGTACTGAAAGGCTGTTCCAGAGCCTTGGTCCTCTGATGGTTAGACGTCTTCTCCTAATCTTCAGAATGAATTTATGTATTCTTAGTACATACTTGTTTGCTCTTGGGCCAATGTTGAACCTTAGGTTAAATAACTGTTTTCCTCCTCTGCTCTAAGCTGCTCTGATGTATTTATATAAACAGCAATTTCAGCTCAGACTTAACTTCCATTGTTTAGTGCTGTTCTTTTTTTTTTTTTTTTAAATCAAGAGTAGTTTTACTTGCTCTTTTAAGACAGAGTTTGCAGTCGTCTGTCTCACTCTGTTAGTCCTTGACACAATCTTGCACAAGTTTGTTGCTTTTTAATTTTTGCTTCCCTCAGTTTTTCAGGTGAATGGTTTCAGCCACTGCTTGGGGTGCTCTATGTTCAGTGAAAGGAGATAGGCCTCTCCAGTAGACTGGAGCTTGATGCCACCTATGTCACATCCCATCTATATTAAGAGAGAATATGTAGTTTGGAGGTGCCTCTGGTCAGTGTGGAGAGAGCCTGGACAATTAGCTCGTATAAGATGCTTCAGTTTTAGCTGGCTAAAGTTCAGTGAGATGAATCGTGCCGCCTCTGGACAGCCTTATTTGGTAGCAGTCAGTCTCTTGTAAGACCAGGGGATGATCTATGAGTACACCCATGTCACATATTGATATGATTCTCCTCCTCCAAGCTGGCTTTGTAGGGCATGAAAACACCTTGCAATCTTTTTAAGCATCAGTTCAATGACAGCATGGCATAATGCTTTATCATCTGTTATGCTCCAGTGCACTGAGTACGTCCCATAGGACAACTCTGGAAGGAGGTGGTTGCCTGCTGTCCATGTGGAAGGTCTGTTCCCCTGATTGATTATCCCTCTGCATTTCACACTTCAGATCATCCCTGCATAAGAGAGCTCTGCCTGATGAATGCTAATATTGGCGCTACAGGTTGTGCCTTACTTAACATCAGGCTCACACTACTAATTTTCTTACTTTGGTTTCAAGATCTTCACTGGATGACCCCATGTCTGTGTATTTAAACAATGGGAGACTGTGAATTTGCTCTCATGGATAGTGACAGCATCCTTTGTTCACTAATAAGGCTTGGCAATTAATTGTGAAACTTTGCACAACAAATCCTTCAGCACACATGTGGCATGTAAGCCCCATATTCTGGATTCAGGAGACGCTTTTTTGGGTCTCACTCCACAGACAGAAAATTATGCCATGAATGAAAGAATGTGCTTGAAAAAAAGACTCAAGTGTGATGCCTTGCCAATGTAGTTTGTTAATGCCTGAACAAATGTAGTTGAGTTTCAATTATTTATGATAATATCTTCTAGCCTGCCAATAAAATAGTGTAATAGGTTTTTTAAAAGTAATGAATTCCTAGAAATATGAGATCTTGTTACTAACATAAATTAAAACTCTGCTGAGAAGTGGGATGAGTACCCTTGGGGGTAAAGAGGTTGTTGAGTTCTTTAAATGTGTGGATTAGCAAAATGAGAATTAATGAGCTGTTATTATTTATAGAAGCAACATCTGATCAGCGTTTCCTCATAATTCATACCTCCCGAAACCTGGATTTACTTCCCTTTTTCTCAGCTAAAGGCTTTAGACTCAGTAATATTTCTTCTACAGAACCAAGATTCAGCAGTATTTTAAACAGGTTCTCCATTTTATGCTAGAATAATTATTCCTGATTTATGTTCTGTCTGTTTTGCATATAATGGGTCAAGTCCCTACTTAAAATTCATGTAGCCCCATTCATGTGAAAGTGTCTTTTTACAGTTCAGAGGTAGAACAAGGCAGCTGAGGAGATGCCTGAGACCGTGACTCAGACCAGAGACTTCCTTTGTGATCCTGACCAAATCTCTCAGGGTGCATTTATCCGCCTGCAGACAAGACAGCTGCATACCTGGTCTGTCTCTACACTCAAAGGAGAGAACAGTTCATCAACCAGAGGTTGTTATTTATACCCTAAATAGTTGTCCTAGATGATGGAGGCTTTATCATTTGTCTATGCTCCAGTATTTCGTGCTCCTGCTTCACGGTGCTCTTTCCTGAATGTCAGAGACTTGCCTGAAAGCCACCCTACTTTGGTGGTGATTCCCCACTGAGAGTTACTTCTCAAGTCTTAGAGCCATTTTTAAATGCATTTTTTGTGTAAGTATATTTGATTATATTTGGCTTATGGTAACTCCTAGCACAGCTGCAATTGCATCTTATCTGTACTGCTGTATCTGTGGTGCTTATCTATACTGCTATTCCTACATAAGGGAGCAATGCCAGTGAGTTTGGCACCAGGAGGGTGGTACACCATGACATACAATTTCATGTGCTGTCTGTCTGCCTGTCTGCAGCATCAGTGCTATCCCAGCAGCTCTGGCTATGTTTTGTACTCTCTGAGCCAGTGAACTATCTAAATCACTAAGAACCACCACTTAAGAGTCTTCCTTTAGTACTGATTTGTAAGCTTTAGCTTCTGTGATTATTTCTGGTCCATAATCTCATTACCTAAACACTCCTATATTGAACAGTCTGAGTCACTTATCATGCTGTAAACTAATTTATTCCAGTCTCTTCTGAATGTGTTTGTTTTTGTCTTCTGATGGATGGAAATACCTCTGTGCTTTTTGCCTCTTGCTGCTGGCATCCCATCTATTTCTGCCACTTCCCCAGGCCGGCTGGTACTCTCACAGAGAGCTGCTGTTTCCTTTAGTGAAAACACCCCTGATTTCTCTGCTGCATTTGCTGGCTTGTTCCTAATTCTACTTTTTCTCTCCTTTTAATTTTGTCTTTAGTCTTAAGTATATTTTCTTGCTGTATCCTCAAAATGATATTTAGTGGTTTCCTTGATGGTTTCGTTCTCTGTTCGTATGCCATATTACAATAACCCTAACTCAGATGTGTAGGTGTCTTTTCTTATTATTACCATTATTATGTCTGCCACATTCATTACCAGCTGGCAGCCACAAGCTTTACATACTAAATAGTTTTCCCCTCGAATACCCTTTACTCCTCTCTCAAGTTTATTTTCCTCGCAGTGTATGGGACAAATTACGTGTATAACTACATTAATGACCATGGGAACAATGGGCGTAAATCTCCCTTGTGCTGAAAGGAGAATGGGCCTCTATGTTTCTTGTCACCTCAGATGCATCCTGGTGGGTTTTCTCAGTGCTTCCCCTTTGGGATTTCCCCCTGCCCTCTCCCTCTGGCACAAAATATGCAACTTGTGGGGAAAAATGTGCCAGAAGTCATGGTAAATTAAACAGATATCAAAATCCCTACCAAAGAATGGGTAAGCTACAGTGGAGAAGGGCAGAAAGCAGACAGGCACTAAGGAGGATGAATGCAAGCTGTGCCTTGAATAATTAGATGAAACATAAATAAAACAGTGACACAATTTGTTTCCCCACTTACCTCATGAATAGGAGACACCAGTCCTGACTCTTTCTTACCGGAAGGGTAACATCAAGTTCAGTGATGTTCCTCCTGATTTGCAGTGATGAAAGTGAAAAAAAAATTGGCTTTATTTTGAGAGATGATCTTGAGGGAGTTGTTGGAGAATAATGAAGCTACTGGACTGACTGAAGTCTCCTGTTACAGCCTTTTATATGTCAGGGCAGAACTCACACTTTGCCTTTATGATAAATTAGTATTTATCCTGGAGCAAATATATATATTATGGTACCAATGTGTCTTATGAGTGAGATGGGAGACTGAACCATGACAGAAAGGAAACTGCAAGAGAGTTAATTTATTTGGCATGGTAAAGGAGGCTATTCTGTGAGGTATAACAGATTATAATATAAGGAATAGTGCCATGTGACAACTTTAGTAGAGTGCTTTAGCATATTCAAAAAAGCAACCTAACTGAAACAAAAAACCTGGCCACATTGAAGGATGTCTTGAAGGGGTTTTGTATGTGTTTTTCTTCAGAGGTCATAAACAAACCACTGAATATTGCTTTTTGCACATAATGGAAAGGCACTGAGTTGTCCCATTGGTTTCAGTAGAATGAGATGGCTTTTCGTGCAGGCACCACTGTTATTATTCTTTATTAATTTGCTTGGCATCCAAACAGGCACTTTGCAGACAGACACAGTAAGGTTTTTACCCTGAGGAACATAAGAGTGTAATTAATCCTAGCAGTTATTTTAACAGGACATTTCAGGCACTGAAAATTACATCTTGTTTTTAGAATCAGATGTAGAGGAGAGGTATGGACCAGTTCTGCAAAGTTGTGGCATCTGCCCCACAAAGCCCAGACTCCTTCCCTCTCCTGTCAGCATCTCTCTTACCCTATGGCCTGTTGACCCATTGCATTTGGGCTTTGCCATGTAGGAAGGGAGCAGTCCTGGAGCTGTACAGCTGCAGTTAGGCACTCCAAATGTCCCTCTAGGAGGTACACAGGAGTCACCAGCTCATGGTGGAGCTGCTCCCTCTTGGTGCTTGGCTTGACTGAGCTGTAGCTGCTCTGTAGGTTGTGTACTCAAAGACGATCTCCATGCTCAGCAGAAGATCGGAGAAAGCCACCTAATGCCACATCTGGACAGCAGAACACTCAATTTCTTAAATATTTTCAATGTTTTTCAATGACACATAGTGGACTATTATTGTCATGTATGAGTTATTTTTAATAGTGCCATGGTTCTGATTTTTATTTATTCAAGACAAATTCAGTCCTGGAATAAGCAAATGCAGCTCCAAGGCAAACCTTAGGGTCAAATATGAAGTAAGGCTCTAAAGATATGCACTTGGCAAGAGGATGGGTACTGCTATGTGAGAAGAGGACATGACAGAGCTTTTAAACCCTTTTTTAGGTTTGTTATAATTCTCTTCATGCCTGTGCTTGTGGTTATGTGTATGTGTAAGGATTCACATCCTTTTAAGTGGATGGAGGCTTGAGCCTAGAAAGTACCATTTATGAGTCAATGGCAGTCCACAGGTGATGCACCATTAATATTTTTCTTGATTGAAACAATTTTGAACACTGAATTAGAGAAATTAAGACTTTACTCAATCTGAAATGACTTTAACTGACTTTTTTTTTGTTGAAATTCTTCTAATTGAAAATGTAACATTACAATCTGCATTAAAATTACAATAATCATAATAATGATACCCAGATTTTATGTAGCATTTGTATTTCTTATTAGTGGTAGTTTCCAGCTATGATGATAATGTGTGAAATAATTTCCATGGGCTCATGTGCTTGCTATGAAAATATAAGTTCAACCCATAGTCTTTAGTGAACACTTTGTTATGAAGAATCTTTATAAAAAAATGGCCACTTGGGAAGCAATTACTAATAATTACAGAATCCTTCATCACTGCTTTTGATCTTTTGCATGCATGGATCTAAACCCCTAATATTCACGTTGCTGACAGTACAGCACAGTTCAACAATAGCTTTGATGCCAATAGGAACAAAAGGGCTTTTTAAAAATATTCTATTCAGCAATTACTGTCACAGCTCTACTCCTTAAATGCAACTGTGTGTGTTCTTTGCAGTTAATGAATTCATATTACCTTTTAGAATTCACAATCCTTTTTCCAGCACTTCTAGTTTTTAGGTGTGAATTGTATCAATAGTGATATCCATCATCACTAGGTGTTTGCTCTGTGGGCGGATGGTGCTCTGTGTGCAATGTGCACAATTACTTTTGAACCGTAGACAAGATAATAGTCAGGCCATTTCATGCCTTAGGCAAGGGACATCTGCCAAGCATATATTGTACTCTATCAATAGGTCTTCAATCTTTTGCATCCCATGAAATTAATTTTTCCTGGGGCTATAGATAATTTGTCTTGTCTAATGAAAGTACAGCTATTTCGCAAACAACTGACAGAATAATTCTGAAAGCTTGTATTATAGAAAATACTTGTCTTCTTTTTAAATGTGAAAAGCTGATTTGTTCAGTGAGAATGGTTTCATTTTCTTGGGAATTATGAAAATAAAACATAGGATGTGACAAACACAGATTATTGTGCTAAGGCAAAGGTATTTAGAATAGGTCTGGAATGCAAAGTGCATCCGTGAAGTATATGGAATATATCTCTATATGACTCATGTCACATGTATCTCATATAAATCATGTTAAGGTGAAATATAGCCAACATCATTCACTCATTTGTAAGCTACAACCCATTGTTTTTTGTCACTTTAGGCTGTGCAGTCTCTGGTACAAGGGACCATCCCGCCATTCGGCATCTCAGCAGCATCTCAGCATGCTCCTGTCTGTGTTAGAGGTTGCTGCTGCCTGGTGCCCAGTTGCTGGCAGGTCTCCAGGCCCATGGAGAAGGGCTGCACTGGGTCATACTGCAGACATGAGCCCTTGCCCCATGAGGCAGAAGATATATGGTGCTGTGTCCTGTGACTGGGAATCACCAAAACCTGGGCTGTGACTTCTGCATGTGCCACCTAGCAAGGCTTCTCTGAACGTGGAGCTGGGTTTGATCCCTTCTCCTTTGCAGAAATTCAATGCTGAGGCCTTCTTCCATCTTTAAGTTCACCTGTACCTATCTGGCAGGTGTCTGGGCAAAATAATAGTCTCTGCCTGGCTTTGGGGCCAAGAAATAGGAGGGAAGCTACGACTAGGACTGGAAAAACTCTACATAGGTAGGCTACACTGAAGAACTACAAAATCCTGGATATGGAGAAGGTGGATAAGGGCTAAACATTCACTGTTTCATCTTGGGCAAGGATAAATGTCCCTCAGATGGACTACTTGGGAGACAGGTTCAAAACTACCAGAAGAAGGAGTTCTCTGTATAA
Source organism: Pseudorectes ferrugineus (assembly GCA_008033365.1). Lineage (NCBI taxonomy): Eukaryota > Metazoa > Chordata > Aves > Passeriformes > Pseudorectes > Pseudorectes ferrugineus. The sequence goes on from QWTY01060469.1 coordinate 9,779, forward strand.
CAGGCAATGAACCTGTGGGTCTCCCTGCCAAAGGATGTTATGAATGCAAAAGCTCAAGGAGAGACTGAGCAAGTACTTGAAAGAGAGATTTACAAAGGATCATTAAGCAGGTGAAGCACATGAGGTTTAGAAAACCGGCTTGGTTGAAAAGAGTCAAAAGCTGAGATATTGTGTGGGGAAATGTTGTAAATGTTCACTCATTTCTTAATTTTCAATGGATATGGCTTATGGTGCTGCTGGAGGCTGGAACTGGGCTAGGCAGACCCTTTATTTGAACCAAACACGTCCTCATGTAAACCACAGTGCTGGGGTAGAAGGCAGCAATTGTGATCAACCCCTGAACAAAGGCAGGCATCTCATAATGCCTTTCCTGGAAAAATGACAGTATTGGAAATCAGCTGAAGTCATGCATGTCTGGGGCCTTCAGGAACTGGCCCTGAGATCTGTCTGGCTTGGCAGTTGTTTCTTATCCTTTTAAAGCCTTTAAATCATTTATTTCCACAGGATTTTGAATGCCTGCTATGGCAGCTGGAAGTTTGCCACTGTTGTTCTGCATCTGTATCTCTGGGGATTTGCTGGATGTTTTGGTTGAGTCAATTCCACTTTAAATACACTTCAAATTTTAAATGGTGATGCCAGCAGCAGATTCAGTCAGCAACAACATAAACAAATAGTTCTACTTCATCTCTGTGCCGGGCTCTTGTGCCACAATTCCCAATATGCTTCAAGAGCATGAAGTGGCTGTGGAGTTTCAATGACCTCGCTTATCTCCTTCTGTCAACTTAAACATGAAAAAACTCCTTAATAAATCATGTAATTACAAGTTACACAGAGATAGGAGTCTGAAACTTGCAGTATTAGGGTTCTACCTGTAATTTGCTTCCCTTGAAGCCAAAAAATTACGCCTTGTGTGCCCCCGGCTCCCCCCACCTTGTCTTTTGCATTCCAACCCTTGATGACTTTACAGAGGACTTGTGGGCTTCCTTCTACATTAATCAGTGCAGGTTTTCAGTCTCAAATGAATCAGCTTTTTATCATGTAGTGTTTCCACTGCTGGGCTAACCACTTTGCTTCTCTTTGGAAATTACTTGAAGAAAAGCTGGGATACTCAAAAGCCTGCCTATATCCACAACTGAATCAGTTGGTTTAACAAAAGATATTGTATCTTCCTGAATACTTTGTCTTTTTGATATCTTTCAATGGTCTCTATTATAGCAGAACTATGTTGAGAAACGGCCAGTGCAGCAGGAAAGCTATCAATGGTTTACTAAAAAACACTTACATTAACTATTTTGATCGCAAAATAAGTTCCCATTTTTATGAACTTTGCTTCATTTGGAAAGTAATTTTCAGTGACGTTTTCAGTAAAAGATAGATATCTACATTTTGCATTTTCCTTCTTGTACAGAATACTGATAGATAGTCTTGTCTAAGAAAATAATTTGAGATAATAATATATCTGTGAGCAGACACGTCTAGGAGCAGTGTTGTTTACAGATAAGGCAACACCTCCATACTTCTTGTTTTTATTTAAGATATATATTTTAGACCTGACCCTCTGTGCTTTGCAGAAGAGAGCTCTAACTGCAGAGAGACAAGGCCACATCCTGACTTGATGGAGTAAGTATGGGACCAGGTCCTGCCACAGGACCTGCAAGGCAACACAGAGTCAGTGCAGCCCTGAGTGAGACCCATGGTACACAACAGCCTGGTGAGAGGCTTCCTGGGCTGTGAAGATCTGCGACCTCCTTTGCCTCCTTCATCCTACTAATATGCTAGTATGTGATATCTGACTGCTTTTGCCGTGCTCATCACCATACTGAGTGCCTACAGGAATTATACTTGCCTTTTTTCCCCCCCACAAACTCAGCAAAGAGTAGATTAATGGCACTTTCTGTTCCTCCTACTTTTCCTCCTACTCACTCATTTGCTTCGGGCAGCAATAAACTCAGCAATTACGGGAGCAGCAGCAGCAGCAGCAGCAGCAGCAGCTTCCAAACAAAACGGATTTGGCCAAGAAGAAAGGCGCTCTTCAAACCTGCACTCTGCTGCTCAGCCCACAGACAGAACAAAGTCTGCACCTCCCAGCAGCGGGGAAGGCAAATGCGCTAAAACAGAGGCTTGCAAACACTCTCCCCTTTCTCCCTTGCCAGAGGTAAATACTGAACTGGTTTGCAAACCCAACTGAGGGTGAGGAACTGTTTTCCTTGATGTGTTTATAAAAGGAGCTTCGCCTTCCTTTGCATGGGACAGCATCTCCAGATGAATCATTTTGAAGCAAAAATCTTGGAAAAAGTTGACAAGAAGTGAGAACAGGGGAATGGAAAGTCACTTGGTGGGGAACACTACCTCCCCACACAGGGGGCCCTGTATTTTACATTGCACTGAGGGTATTTCATCCCCAGGCTCGGATTTTAGGGCGTCACTCTTGGTAACATTTCATCAGCTACAGTGGGGGGAATGCTGCAAAAAGTGACACGTTAGACTAAGCCAAAGCTTTTTAATTTGCCTATGTGAGTAAATTAGGAACTTCACCGGCTTACATTTTATTATGAGATACAAACTCTTTGAATAGTTATTACCTTTCTTGGGTGAGTCAGTGTCAGAAGATGACAAAATTGAGGTCTATTATTGCAGACCTCAACAAAGTTTGCTGGATCTCACCGTTAGGAGCAAAAGGATCTGCAATGGCCACCAGCCCTTATTCTTTTTTCAAAGCTGAGGAAAACTGAGTTTTCCTTTCACAATAAATTACATATCAGCTTAGAACCTACCAAGATTTACAAGGCCAGACTCTGGCCTCGGTTGGCTTCAATGCGGCAGCACTTAACATACATAGAAGGACAGAGCACAGTTCACCTTTCAATGAGTCCCCTTCCCTGTTGACAGGCAGTGTTTTGGATTTAAAATGAAGTTGCAAAGCCAGAGTGGAGACTTTAATGAACATTCCTTCCTTTTTTTTTGTTTCCCTTAATCGGAACCAACACCAATAAATGTCACTCACACTAAAAATTTATATATTTCTGCCTCCTGGATAGGAACTTGTGGGACCCTTTGCTTTGATAGTCACTTCTGCATCTGAGTCATATTTTGAGTTTCTCAACCAGCAGGTCTGTTCATTTACTATGGCTTTCTCTGAAGGACTAATTTGGGGAGTCCCTGTTGGTACTCATTTATAGAGGTTGCCCTGTGGACTGTATTTCCTTTGTGTCTGCAAAAGTGCTTCAGGACAGATGAGAGGTGTGCCTTCTGCAGTTTAAAAAAAAAAAAAAATAGTATTGTCAATTGAGAAAGTCAGTGAGGACTTTGACCTTTAGAATTAGCACTGCCAGAAATAAAATAAAGTGTCAGGCTGTTGTAAAAATTAAGTGTATTACCGAGTCTAGTGGGAAGGAATCCAGCATCTTAAATGGAGGGCACTGGAGTCTCTTGTTGATTGCAAATGACACTGCAGTGCAAATCATGAGAGGTGTTTCAGGCTATTCTCTTCCCCTCTTCCCTCTTCAGGGATCTCTGTGTGCTCACTTAATCAGAGAAGGAGTTAAGTCTCCCAGAGATGCACAGCAGCCCAAACAGCCAAGCCAGATGTGAACCCACAGACTCCTGAATAGCTGAAATCTGCTGTTGAACAATAGGAGGAGAGAAAATCCTAAGGAATCTAGTATTTGATGAATGTAAGGCATTGCTTGTTAAGGCAACCGTCTGTAGGCTGGCGGGGGGAGGGAAGCAGAATAATAATTGGAAAAGGAGTATATCAGGACAGTTTTTCTGTCTTAATATTTCCTTCCTTCTGCCTCTTAGAAGACTTTGAAGGTGGTGCAGTGCCTCTGTTCCATTCCTTGTATAGACAGGATGAAGGATTTGTTATTTTAAGAGCGTGGACTTTGTCAACTCCTGTCTAACTCCACATTATACATGGCGAGGATCAGCTATGTTTCTCTGTGTTTATACCAGGCCATGAAATGCAACATTGGCTGATGTATGCTCCCTAACCATCTTAAGGCTGATAGCTGGTGTTCCAAGAGTACATGAAGAACAAAATAGGATATAAATCCTTTCTTCTAAAACAAATGTAAGAGGTAATGTAACTCTTCTGTAGGAAGGGAATTTTCATTTCACCCATGTGTGACAGAAGGTCTGTTAAGTAACCAACATGCTTAGAGCTTTGGAAAGGAGTGTAACATGGTGTCTGTGGACAATTATATTACACTTTAAACACATGAATTACCAGCAGAATAGGAAGGAGAATATATCTGAGGCCAAATGTCTCCATAAACCATCGTAATAATAAGGAGGCTGATCCTCCCTGTCTCTCATTTGGGCTTTCTGCAGCTGCCCATTCTGCATTGCAATGCTCATTATAAGCAGAAAAGTGGTTCTGAATTTTACTTTTAAACCACCAGCAACCGTTTTGCTGTAAAGCCGAGCCATTTATATTTTCTAAGCCTGTCCTCACAGATATCAGAACAATACGGTGAAGAATAAAACGAGCAATTGCCATGACTCTTCTTTGAGAGGGGTGAGTATTAACAACCCATTTGTCCCTGGGGCTCAATCCAAGTTGGAACTAAGGGGCTCAGTGGTTGGGTAGTCCTCTGATTTGCACAAGGCCATGCGGCAAAGACAGAGGCAGAGGCAAGGGCTGAGATCAGGAATTTGTGGCTCTCCAGGCAGACCTCCTTCCACCCTGACCTTGAAAATTCAGAATTCCAAATCCCTCTCCTCATATGCATTATTTAATAAAGAAGAACCTTTTCTTAAATATTCAAGAAGCCAGACACCTTGCATTTCTTCCCTCTATTGTACTGTCTTTGTGATTTTCACTCAAGAGCTAAGTCTATTTAAGTTTCCTATAATGATGCATATTGTAAAAGTTTATTACAACAGAATTTAATGGCTGGGAAGCAGAAGTCTGCAGGCTGAAACATTATATCAAAGGTAACCTTTTGATAGAAAATTCTGCAGACATGGTAAATTTAATCCGACTCAAATATTTAACTCTTCACAGTGTATTTCTCATATCTCTCTGAGGTGGGGAGAAAACAGGCTTGATTTCCCTCCTGCCTTGCATAATTATTTATGCTTCTGCAAAGTGGATATAAAGTTCTTTGGAATCCCACTGGGAGGATTTTCCATGCAATTTCTGGAGAAGCTAAGAAGTGCAGAAGGGATCACGCAACAGAGAACTGGGGGGTAAAAATCTCCATTCTGTTGCCTTAACACAGGTGTTTAGCATCATTTGAGATGCCCTAAGGAACCTTACCTGGCCTCCAGCTGCCACTCCAGAATTGCCTGGATTTCCCACAGATCTTACGTCACACATGCCAGGCCTGTGCAGACCATCTGAGATACCCTAGGGAATTTCGGGTGGCACCAAATGCTTCTGTTTGGGCAGTTGACTCAAGCTGTAGTTAACTGGGCTGCCTGATTCTGGGTGACTTCACTGAGATGAAAGAAACTTGAAGTTTGTTGTAGGTGGTCTGATTATAGCCTTTAGCTCTTGCTCAGAGGAAAACCAAGTGACTTCCATCACATGGGCTAACCCATTTAGTAGCACTTTGGGCATCTTTTGGATCTTGCTGAATTAGGTGTGAGCTCAGAGAAGGAGAAGAACACAGGCTCGAGTGAGATCTTCAAAAACCTACTGTAGACTTCCTTGCCTTGCCTTTGCCAGTTGCATGGGATACAAGCCCAAGAGCTGGAGAAAGGATTGCCTGGAAATCAGGATTTCTTTCTTTTCTAATCAGCTCCTGGGTGCTTGTGATTAAATCTTTTCATAGCTCTGTAACTCACCATCCTTTTCCAATAGCTGGGGGTCATGACACTGACAACCCTTCTCATGAGCTTTGACAGGTTATGGAAAAGACTGGGTGATCATCTGATTTTGGGAAAAACTGAAGAGACAGTTTTTTATCTATACTGGGTATTTCATGGAAAAACTAGATCCTGTGTGTACTTTCCCTTTGGGATTGTGCTATGGATGCTCAATCTTCTCCTCTAGCAAGGAAATACTGCATTCTGTTACTCGAAGAAACAAATTGTGGGATCTGACCTGAAGTAAAACCAGAAAAGAAGCACTGAAACTCTCTGAGGTATGATTGTTATTGATTCCCATCACATTGTCATAAAGCTTGATCTAGCATATATAATAATCTGACATTTATCTAGTGAAGTCCTTGCCCACTTTGAACAAGTATTTAATTTTCTTTGTTGCTTATATGGTGCTTCAGTCCTTTACTACTTATGTCTTCTCCTAATTACCTAGGAAACCTGTTGTGTTCCTTCTATTACTCAGAAATTCTTCCACTGAGAATTTTCATGATCTATAGTGCACATCCTGAGCTCCAGGTGACAAATCACCTAGAGAGGGAGCCTAAGACTTCCCATGGCCAAGTGAGTGCAAATTATCTAGTCCTAGAGCAATCAGTTCTTCCATCAAAAAGGACATTGACCCCCACCACTGTCAGGAATACTCACTGTATTTATGTAAAGCCAAGCTCAGTTTTCACACAGCATTTGACCTTGACTCCTTATGGTGATGTTTATAATCTTCAATAGGTATGAAGTTAACACTATCTTAGGTTGTCTAATATGGTTATACAAAAATTATTCTAAAATTGGGAAGCTATTTTAAGAAATGGAAATACCCTTTTTGAAGGTAATCAGAACCATTTTGCATCATGCCATGAGACTGCCATCAATCTCAGTTCAGTGCAGGGAGATTATTCAAAAATCCCCAGGAAAATACTGTTCTTTTCTGTTACACTGTCTAGATGTTTCTGGTAATATGTTTAGGAGGTGATTTGAAGCAACACTCAGTAGGTTTTGTTAGTTCAGCTCCCCAGTGGATTTTTTTTTCTGAGTTTGACTCAGAAAAAAAAAATCTGTTTCTGACTAAACAAATTCCCTGTTTAGACTTTTAAACCCTTTTCAAGTGTAATGTTCTCTGGACTCCTGGTTCTCTTGGTGTGTTGGTGGTAGATAGCTTTCACAGCTAATTCTTTAAGTGGAAAGAAGGCTATTTCCAGGCTCAAGGGCAGCTCCTACTTATATGTTTAATGACTATGGTTGAATGACTTCAATTTCAATGTTAAATTTAATATACTTGTATTAATGTTCTTAATTCCTTCACGTGAGTACAAATTTTGTTGTCATATGGACTTGCCTACATTTGATTACAGAAAAAGTCTACACAAAGCCTTGGTCAGACTTAGCAGCATGCATCTTTGTAGCATGAAGGTGAAGGAAAGACTGGATCAGGTTAAATAGCAGGAGAGAAAGGGAATGGTAGGGGCATACACCAGTAAAGCATACACCAGCATGTACACGGTGTGCATGGACACATGTTCTGGGTTTGCATGGCACCCTACCTCAACTTCCTCAGTGCTGCTGACATCAATAATTGATCTCAGCATTGTGATAGGGGCTGTGAAGGATATCTGATGAAGCTTTCCTAGGGGATACCTCATTTTTCAAAAAGGTATAAAAAGGTATTACTTTGTTACAGGAAATTCATTACACAAGACTATAGGCAAGGGATTGATAGCCACCTCCTGCAGAGCAGTAATCCTTTGTCTTTAGGATATATAGGCGTGCCATTATCATAGCCTCTTGTAACAGGGATGATATTCAGCAAGTGAACAGGGCTCAACTGAGCTACTGGAAAGCTTCATTTGATGTGCAAATGAAAGATCCTGTTCAATAGGGTACACATGTCCCAAGTGTGTGTACATGAAACTCCACTTAATTTCTGCCAGAGCCTGCAAATAACACAGTGTATCAGATAAGGACTGGGACCCCTTGAGGGACTGCTTATCTTAATGTCACAAGCAGGAGTAAATTGAGTTTTCAGTCTGGAAAAGCTTTTCATTCAAAGTGAACAGCTTTGACATGTGCTGTAGCCCTGATTAGGGAATAAACTCATGAACCAAAGGTTGAAAATTATCATACCTAACCAGAATGAGCAGGAGGAAGCTTTCAGGTATATCCTAAATGCCTGTGTCCCTGAAAACAAAGATTTTAGTAAAAAAAAATCCAAACAAAATACTCCCTGGTAATCTTTTCCTCACAAAGGTACATTAAAAATATCTTTGCACTTGCCCAGCATTGTGGAGGAAAGAGAAAGAAGTGAGATCTCATCCCACTAAAAGACACACAAATGTCCTGTATATGTCTATTTCTTGCCAAACTGTGAAACTCAGACAAGCTGTTACTGTTTTCAAAGAGGCTTTGTACCTGCCAAAGATCTACTCAGAACATCCTAAAATTAAGCCAGGGTGACAGATCATGTCTATACAAAGAGCATAACACTTAAGATGATATGCCTTGAGCTCCAGTACAACATAAACAGGCCTAAGTGAAGTGGCTTAGTACAATGGGAAGAATCAGATTATGCCATTAGAAGGAACAGCTGTATGTGTAACCAAAATAATTCAGATTATGTAGTCTACTTCTGTTTAAGACAGAGTAAAGACAAGCAACCTTGATTTTAACAGAACTGCTTGGAAAAATAAAGGACTACTCAGTCTGAATAGAAGTGAAGAAATCTGGTCCTACAATGTGAAACTAAATAAAACCAATCTTTCTCCCCTGAATACAGGAACTGAAAGAGTCTGTTCTTGGAAACATCTATTTTTCTGTACTCAGAGGCTGTGTCAAATAATTTCCTAGTGGCAGGCAGATTAAATTCCAGCTATGTTAAGGGATACTTGAAAGAGTAGAAACATTTGAAGTGAAATATTTAAAGTTAGATCCAGGAGGGTCAGGACTAATTTGTGAATCATCAAAAGGCCCAAAGGCAACCTGCATATAAGTGCTCAATTTTGTTCTTTAGTTTGTCATCATCATAAAAATTGATTCTTCCATGCTGTGTGACTAATATTTATAGGCAAGACTTACTGGTGGAATGGGGGTTATAATAAAAGCTTTTGTCTGCCCAGATAAGATAAGGTTCATGCACAAATATACCGTGCTCTCACTACTCTGTAGTAACTCTCCACAGAGTCTCTTTACTGGTG
>QWTY01060476.1:538-11094 GCA_008033365.1 Pseudorectes ferrugineus
TCCTTCCTTCCTTCCTTTCTCTTTCAACATAACTGACTTCATATATGAATCAAACTGTTTTATATATGATTCACAACTTTACCTAGCATAAAGAAAATCCTTTCTACAGGCAGTATGCTGTATTACCAAATCTATTGCAGACTAATGAAAATATTATGCTCCGAAGATTCTTCTTTTGCTTGCCCATTTTCTTATACAAGAAATAATAAGGAAGAAAGAAACAAGATAAAAACAGTATAACAACTAGTTTATTGCTCCCTCTGAAACATTATTGGACCCTTAAATAAGGCTTATAAGTACAGTATAGACTCTATACAGAAACATTAATAAAAATCATATTTGTGTATAAATAAAAAGTTTGCAAGTTTTCTGTATAGTTAATCAGGCTAGCAGTAAAGAACAGGTCATAAAACTAGGTTATTATAACACACACAGGACTCTATTGATTCACTAACAAAGCATTCACATATCTTCACAATTTCCTTCTCCTAACACAATTCAGTAAAAAATTCTGAGTATCTTTTAGATACTGAGGTGTCAAGCTACATTTGTAAGAACTCATTTGTATTTAAATAATAAGTAAAATACAAGTAAGCAGTGCAGCTTGTTAATAAAGAAAAAAAAATGAGGTTAGACTAATATCAATCTTTGTTATTGGCATTTGCTACGTACTTTGCAAAGTCAGTGAACAGATGCAAGTACATAACCCTTCTGCTCTAAGGGAAAATGCAAGGTAAATCTTAGTAAATCTTACTCCGTTGAGACTTTAGCTCATTAATGAACAATATTTCCATCCCTTAGTCACTTTTGGAAGGCTAAGACCTTAGTGAGAGAATTCTCGAGGCAAAGAGGGTAAATAAAATAGCGTTGAGTCACAGCTGGAGATCAGATTTCTTAGTAAAAGGGTAGTCTCCTCCTTCTAGTCCTAACTATCTTTAAAGTTGAATATATTTATTTCTTTTCTCTTACTAAACAAAATAAAAAATACCACAAAAATAAAACCTAAAAAAACCCCCCAAAACCCAAAAAAACCCCCAAACAATCAACAAAAAACTCCAAACATTATTCTACACCTTTGGAACTATAGGATTAAATAAATACTGAACTCTTTTTTTTTTTTTTTTTTAAATTGGGTTTTTTTAAATTGAGTTGTTCCAGGGATGCTGCAGAGAAGATTCTTCATTTCTAGAACGGATCTCCTTATGGCTTTTCTCCCTTATTTTTTCATGTAAAAGTGCCAATATTCCTTTACTCTTCTTCATTGCCATTCTAAACCACAATCTCTTTAAATATTTCCAGGAAATTAAAAAAACCCAAACAACCAAAAACACACACACAAAAAGGAGTTCAAATTTCATAGAAAGACTCAACCACTTAGGCTTTCGCTGGGAAAGTAACAGATTCAAATTAAACCTCAGTGCCTTAGAATTCAAAGACCTGATCTCAATGCTGTGCTTGTAAGTATAATAAGTAATTTTAGCTACTTCTTGTCTCCACTTCAGTAGAAGGATGAGCTACACACCACCACCGCCAAAAGGCTTAGGCATGTAGCTACCAATTATTCAGAACTAAGAATGCACAGACACATCTTCATTTTTGACATGCGTTTATTCTAAGATACATATCTTGCAATATTTTGTATTGTTTATTTCAGGCTGAGCCAGCTCAATACACAAATAATATTTTTGTTCCATATTCAGAAACTTAACCCTTCCTGTATATTTTCACAGAAAGCAGGAAACCTAACTTAGACCTTGGGATTCCACTAGAGTGGCAAATACCTATTTACCTACTGGTTATTACCCCCTGTATTATTTCCACTAGTTACTCTACTTTTTATTGAAAGGAAGTCTGTCATTGTACACCATAAATCAGCTTTTCTTCTAGAGAAGGGATGGTACATGGTCATTGTAGCTGCTAGCTAGAGACTGTCTGTGGCTAATGAAAGCCATGGAGGTGTGACACACTTCCACTGAGAATCAGAAAAATGAAATAATTTATCTGCTTCAAAACCATTTCTTCAGAGGATACAATATGACCTTGTCCTGAATACATTTACAAAATGTTTTGTAATCTCTAGTAGAAAGTGTGGAAATCTTTTACATTCTAAACTACATTTACATTTTGAATTTACATATCATAGATCATAGTCTTACTAGATAAATGTGCATACAGACAGTATTTGCCCATGATCTGGTGTAATTACTCAGAAACTTTTACTTAGAATTTCAGTCATAAGTATGTCCAATTAGATACAAAAGACATGAAAACATGAGAAAGTATAAGATGCTTTTGAAATTATGCTGTCTTATATGGATTTATGAGATGGGCACTCATAAGTGGAACTTTCAACATGCCTCAATTGCAGACCCATCAGGAAAAGACTTGGAAATAGGATAATATAAAGCCTCCTATTTTCTTATCTGTAATACTTTAATTATAAAATAGTTTGCTACATTCACTCTTTAAAACTATTCTCTTTCAATTGTATTTGCCTAGACAGAAAAGCTTTGTCAGAGTGCCACATCAGCCCCAGAAGTACAGTTGGAGCTTATTCTTTTTTCCTAGGGAAAAACTGCATACTGCAAAACAAAGTGTTGTAGTGTGGAAATCACAGATTTGCTTTTCCTGCTCCTCCCTTGAGGAGGATAATTTATGAAAAAGAGCCCTCATTTGTGAGCTATTTAAATAATTTGAAGTGTACATTCCTAGTTTGAGAGGAAAAAACACCTAGGAAGTAGAGAGACAAAAGCATTTGCATTATGAAGTAGTTAGACGTTGATGGAAGTCATGTAAAATGGGATAAAACAGGTCATTATAGCAGAATGAATGCAGTCACAATTATCACTAGATATGAGTTCTGTGGGAGAAGTAAATATCATACTCCTGAAACAGCAGCATAGCTGTACTCCTTTCACTTCTTGGGCCATTTGCTGTATACTTTTGTTGCAGTATAGAATTTCCTGTTTATACTGTTTAAAAATTCAAATCACCTAATGAAATAAAAATTCTTACAATGAAAGAGCTCAGACATAATTTTATTGTCTCTGATCCGAGAATATAGTGCTCCTGTTGAAAAAGACTTTTCTCCTGCATTCCTTTTCTGATGCTGTCACGGTTGATCAGAGATAATGAAAAAAGTATTTACCGTATTATATGCTCTCCATTAAGATAGAACCTTCCTATTTGGGAAGTATTGAGCTTCATTGAGTTCAACTGCAATTCAGGACTGCGCTTTTAAAACCCATCTTTGTTACCTACTTGGGAAAGCTTGTTGTCTGCTTTTTTATGTAACACTTGCACACAAGCTTTGGATTTTATTCTGAGAATTGATTTTTTTTTTTAATACCAAAACCATTTATATCCCTGAGATAACACAAAAGTACTTCTACTGCTGTATTTTTTTCAGCAAAGCAAAGCTAATAAATGTGAAATCCTCTCTCCACACTCAAGATATCAAGGTAAGGTGGATAAGTTTGAAAAATTGCTCTAATACATCTGAAAATACAAAAATCAATAAGCTATAAAAGCTAAAAAGCTTCTTCAATTTCATCCCCTTACTGCTCAGCGTAGGTGGCCAGGGCATTGAGAACAGTCCAAGGTTGCAAAAAAGTTGTTATACATCTAGTGTGCATGGTGAAGAATATAAGAAAACCCTATGCAAGTCTGAATGCACACTTGAGATAGAGAAGGGAACCAGCAGTGGCCTTCAAGTTCTTGCCCATTTGATTGAAGACCTGAGAGTGTGCTTGAGGGATTCTGCAGCCACAGCTGTAGTTCATGTCACCTTTGTATGAACAGAAGATAAATCCCTTAAGACTGATTTCTGGTTGTTGTCCTTGTGTCTTTTTGGGCAGACGAGCTTCCATTTTTTTAAATTTTCAATATAATCAGAAATTAAGGGCATAAAGCTGCCTGAGCAAGTGATTTTTGCATTTTTTTTTATGAATGTATATTTCCAAAATAAAGACAAAAACATTTGAGATTGTCTGCATTTTCAAAAATAAAATCAGAAGAAGAAAAAGAATATAAGAAAAAAAGCAAAATGCAAGACTTTAACTTTCTTCTCTCTGAACATAGATGTAAACCCACCTCCAGCAGAAGGGTACAGCTGGTCCATACCCTGGTGGCCTTTTCATAAGAGGAATCCAGGACTGCTACTATACTAACTTCCCAGCCTGGAAGTTGTAAAATTAGATCAAGAAGCTTTTTCAAAGTGTTTATTGATGGGGGTGGGGTTGTTGTTGTTGTAATCTACATATAAAACAGATAAGAAAGAGTAAGATAAGAAATCAGAAGGTTGCCAAACAGGATATTTTAACTGAGAACCACCACTGAACTTCAGCCAAAACCTTTTTCAGTAAGATTCATATAGCATGTTAGAGGTCTGTACACAGAAAGAGTAAAGGGACAAAGAGTCATTGGTGTTCAGCCTGGTCTCTGAACCCTACTGCTTCAATTTCCCATGGTAGCCAGGCAACTGCGTGAATGTGTACCACCTATCATCATGTTTCCCAAGAAATCTTGCATCATACTGGGAATCATCCAGTAAAAATTTTCCTCTGCATTTCCCCTGCATTCCTCTTCCTCTCTCCTCTGTGTCTCTCAACTGGAGTGAGGATGAGAAAGTGGGGACACTGCTTTGCATTTAAATATTTATTACCACTACATGCAAGTATTATTCCATGGATTCTTAGAAAAAATCCTCTAAAATTACCTAGTGTTTACAGTTTGAGGGAATATTCATATGACAGAAAACAAATCAATCATTGACATTCTATTCAAGTAAACTCATCTTGGTCAGAGCACACAATTTGAGCAGTTGCTGCTTCGAACCTGAAGGTGAAAAGTTATTATCAGGTATGCTTTATGCTATTTATTATATCCTGAGAAAATAAAGTCCTGCCATTCTTTCTCATACTTGCTCAGTCAAAATTCCCTCTCAGCTTTCAAATTATAGAAATAATTACACTAATATGTTCTATTCAAAAACAACATAGACAACCAGTGCAAGAAACTCCTAACAAACACAGGAAAATCAGATCATGAGATCTTTCTGGCATTATGGCAAGATATACATAAACAAGCACTTGACAATGTGTGGTCTGAATGACAACACTAATGAGATGTTGATTTCCTGAGTTAAGGATTTAGAGAGATGGGATACCTGTCAGTGAAAGACTGCAAAAATATATCACTTTTTCATATACTGCCCTCAGATTCAGAGACACAGAATTTGAATAAAGCCTTCAGAATAAATCCCAATAATATATTGTATTTTATAATTGAGTAATGCAATAAATTTAAGGAAGAGTTGTCAAGCATAGGAACTGGCTGCCAAGGGAAGTGATGGAGGTACCATCTCTGGAGGTATTTAAAAGCCATGTAATTATGGTACTTAGGGACATATTTTGGTGATACTGTGTTAGGTTAATAATGGTTGGACTCAAAGATATTGAAGGCTTTTTTCAACCTAAATGATTCTGGGATTTAAGAACTCGAGAACACTGGAAACCTCAAATATTTAAGAATGATGTTTTGAAGGAATAAAAAAGCAAAGCCATGGAAGGAGAATGAAACATGAGATGAAGTGGGGAAAGAGAATAAAATACAACTTGGATATACCGGAGGAACATATCTAATTATATACAATAGTACTAATGCCAGGTTGTTTAATTAAGGACAATGCTAGAAAAGGAAATGCAGAGTGATCTAAGCATTGATACAATTAGCCTGGAAATCATCAGTAGAGTGAGGATTGGAGATTATGGTATGAAAAATATCAGAGGTCTGACATGATCAGATCTCCAAAAGTATTGAAGAACATTTCTGTTTATCTGATCCACAAAGGCTTTATTTTTTTTCTGGAAAAGGATGTATTCTTTAATTGCTTTGAAGGCAATAGGACATGATGGCCTCAGGAATTCTTCTCCAGTTCAGTAACTTGTGCTAAAATGCTGATTGAAATTGATTTAAATTGAGAAGAAAAGACTAAATTTATAATACTATCCAAAATCCTTCATATTTATATCACTGAGTATAGACTGCTGTTTGAGATATTGAGAATTTGCCTAATCTTTTAAATTTGGGCAGACATTTTTGCTATGTTACCTTTTCCTACCAAAGCCAGAAGTTTAATTTTACTATAGATTATAGAAAAAGCCAGAAGAACTACATCTATTACAAAATATATTTTATGAAACAGGAAACCTGACATATTGCAAATGTCAATATTGAGCTGTGAACAAAATTTACAAGAGTCAAAGTGGGCTTTTTTTAAATTTACATTTTACAACAGTGTAACTTTGGGTTTGTTTTGGTTTGGTTTTCTTAACTCAGTGTATGATGTTTAAATTGCCATTTTATAAATGATTTTAAAATTTAAAATTTTTGGGAGAAAGGACTATATGATTTATTAAGCATTAAGTATATTTTAAAATTTGCAGTAAAGTATATATATGTTTTAAACACTCTTGAAGTTTCCTGAATACTCTAGTATCTACAATGACACTATGTGGTATCTATGTTACAGTTTTATTATTTTTTTTCAATTTCGTGTTTCTCAGCTCTATTTACACTCAACCTTTCCCTGCAGTCCTGAGAATAAAGGTCAAATAAAGGTCAAGCTTATAAGAAAGGCCAAGAAATAGGCAAAAATTTGATTAAACTACATGAGTAACAGATAAGTAAGCAAAACAATATTGACCCAGGCCTTTAAAGTGGATGTGGGAATATATTCTGGCAAGATTTATAAAAGCAGGTCACGGCTTCCATCTAAGCAATGATTCATTCCTAGACCTGTATTCAGAAGTATATGTACTGTCAGTCAATGGCTTTGAGAAACCTAAAATAAGGGAGCTATGCCTTATTATATAATGCCTACTCTATATCCTGCAAAATATACTGTAGGGTACAGAATTTCTCATTTATTACAATCCTATTTTAAATGAATTAATGTCCCATTTTTATTACAGAAATCACATATTAAAATGCTTGTCTTTCTGTACTAAATTGTCCCTTGTAGCAGCTAAGCAAAGACAGCAGGAATTTGATACGACTCATTTAAAACAATTTTAAAGGTTAACTGAAGAAAAAAACCCCACCTGTGCTTTTTACTGTTCCTTTATGCCTTACAAAGGTGATTATGTTCAGGTTTTGCTTGTTTGTTTACTTTTTCTACTGCATTTTTCCTTGGAATCCTGTTATTTACCTTCATTTATTTTCAGGGAAGCCTATGAAGAACAAAATGCTTGTATGGCAAAATGACATCACAGTAGCTAGAAACCTGACCTGCATTTCCAGCATCCTTTAATTAAAGAATATAAATACACAATCAATAAAGGTTTCTGGAAACTACACTTCTAACTTCAGCCTGTGTCTTTAAAACTGTGTCTTCCTGATCTGTATAATCTTTGTAGCAACTAACTGTAAAATGTATAATCATTCACTCACTGGACAAGCCGAAAGAAAACCACTTCCCAAATGCTCAGTCTCCTGGTATTCTAGAGATATGCCAAAATAATATATGTCCACTTGCACTGCTTCATTTTTTGGTGACAATAGGCTTCCCACAGGAAGACTGATTAATTCAAGCAGACAGAATTAGCAAAACACATTGGGGTTTTTTCCTGCACTGCAATCTGAATTAAATAGCTTTTGGCCCAGCAAAACTGGTAGTACTGATGCACAGTAGTTTGTGGAATGAACATCGTATTTTAGCTTATGTAGAAGTCTTCCCAAAAGCAATTGGGCAGTTTACATGCGTTTTTTTTACATAAGATTATTCAAAACTAGATAAAAAAATCGAATGTGGGACAAATTATCCAGTGACACTTACCAATATGAAACTCTTCCATTCCTGAGCAGCACAGATAGTTTCCTTGTACTGAAGTATTTCATATTATGTTTCTAGTAAAAGCACGTAATTTATCATCTTGATACAGTAACATAAATTAAAGTACTTTTTCCAATTTAAAAGTTTTTTCTTTTTTCTCTTTGATGGCTTCTGCTTAGTAAAAGGAACTAAAATCATAAATGTGTCTGAGTATGTTGAAATACTACATATGCTTATTAATTTGTTCTCTTAAAATCCCCCTTGCTGCAAGAAAATTATTAGAAAGCATTTGCTATATAAGTTAAGGGAAGAATTTGAAGGAATATTATTCAGGAGATAATTTCATGAAGAATAAGCATGATTTTTCATTACTTTTCATGACATTTCCACTATAAACTCAGTTTTTTAATCAAAAGTCCATACAATAAAGTTGATGAATACTCTTAAAAAATTTCTAGTCCAGGAAAATATTGGCAATCTTCATCAAGAAAGTGAATTCTATTTTATATGTGCTATATTATTTGTGGTAGGTGGATAATTAAAAGAAGTTTTTTTACTCTTGAAGTGTCTCTCAGCAAAATCAGAAAAAATGTTCCACATACTTCTTAACTATGTATTTGTTTGCATTTCCACATATGAAAATGTTTCAAGTACGTATACAAATTTTTCTTTTTACATGACTTGGATAGTTTTTACATAGTTACCATCTGTGAAAAGAAACTCATTCATGTGTAAATAAGTGCCTATACAAAACGTACAGTCTTGGAGGACACATTTAAGCATTAAGATGTTCTGGAATTTACTATAAAATCAGAGCTAGAATTTAGTATTCTTGGCAGATTCCAGTTTCAATGTTAACACTCTCGCCTAGGTTCCTCTACAATTTCTCATGTGTAATATGTTTGGTTAGATTCAGCAATATTTTAACACCCTCTTTTTTGCATACAGGAAACAATTTATTGTGTAAGTAGCCTCATTATTGGCAAAGTACTTACTTCAGTGGAAGGGGCTATACAGTGAAGGCTAAGATATCAGCTATTAGACTGTTGCTCTCAACAGAGAAATTCTGGTCTTAGCAGGAGATTTCGGTATCCATGGAGATGGGAGACCTTATATATATATATAAGATGAATGTCTTAACCCTGAATCTGGAAAAGGTTCCTATTTCTATGAATTTTTTTTCTGTCTTAATGCAAAAGCAACACAGTAGTTTTGAAACAGCTTTTAGCATTGGTTACAAAGAAAAATATGCTATTAAAAGAAAAAAACCTGTTAGGAAAGGCATAAAAACCAATGAGAAGTAATCAAATAAACCAGTATCAAATTCTTGCTTCCTTTATTAATGGCATTCTTGTTTCTAGGACTTCTAACCAAAGACATGTTCACGTCCCTATGATGTATTTAAATTACTATGAAGCAAACCTTTGTTTCTTTGTTTGACCAAGATAGAAGGTTTCTGATCATAGTCTGAAGAAATGAGAAAGATAAATGCTTTACACATCTTTGACTTTTACCCTTGTTTACATTTACTGAGATTGCTAACTAAGTTGAATGCATACAAGGAAAATTGTCTTGTTTTCTTCAGTCAGAAAGAAACCTAAAAAGATGAAGAACTGAAATACTTCCATAATCTCAGGAACTGAAATACTTCCATAATCTTTTATTCCTTTAAACAATATATATGGAATTATCATTAGTATAATGTGACAAACAACAGATTTTCTAAATTTATTGGAAGGAAAGAATAGTATTTGATGACTAAGGTGAAAATATGTTCACAGACAAAAGTATCAACTGTGGTGACAATGGAAAAAAAAATTGGTTAGAAATAATAATTGTATGTATATACCTGATATGCTAACAGTTAATTAACAACAATGGAAAATTAAATTGTTAGGTGGCATTTACTATCTGGCAACTCGTTATTAGGGAAAATAAATTTTGATTTGTCTTAGTACTTTAGAATTCAACAGGAATGATCAGGCATATATATTGTTTAAAAGCTGACAATCACAGAAGCCAGAACTGTACCAGCAACTTTTCGAATCAATACCTTTTCTTTGTTAAAATGAGCAAGAAAACAAAGTCACAGTAACGCATTCCATGGCTGGTGGGAACTGATTCCTCTTGGCCACTGCTCTGTTCTTCATTATAATGAACAATCTTATAAAGCTGCAGCAAACAGTTTGTGAGTTTTAGCAAAGTCAGATATACAATTAAAACTTGTCAACCTTTCTTGTGCTTTCTGTGTTTGCCTCTGGAGACAGAATGTTCTCATTAGAACACCACACAAAGGAAGATTTGAAAGGAAAAAAACCAGAAGGATAATGCTGGAAACCAGATCTTTTAAGAAGGAACAGAATGAATGAGCTCCAAGTAGGCCTGTGATGGACTAAAAAGTAAAATCGGATGATCATATGAAGTATTTAAACACATTGGAAATGACACTTCTCTGGTGTATTTTAAGTATCTTTCAGAAGCCAAGATTGGAGTAATTCTGGGTCACATGAATCTGCACACCAAATTCCAGAACAAAATAACCATCAGAAAGCAAAAGGAGGTGATGAGGATTGAACCTGACCTGTACAATTGCATTTGTAAATTATGAGTAAAATCATGAGCGAGATTAGGCAAGATAGCAAATTTTTAAGAACCTTTAAGGACAAGAACAAGTCAGGTGAATTTACAGGCATGTAGATTGCGGGATCTTCTGCCGGTTGGA
>QWTY01060480.1:0-11273 GCA_008033365.1 Pseudorectes ferrugineus
TGCTGCGAGGTGGGTGGACCATTGGAAATCTGTTGTGGGAGAAGGAAACTGAACTCCTTTCTCAATAGGTTGACATGGAGATTTTCTCTTCTCCAGTGCTTTGTGAAAGCATAGTAAGCAGTGGAAGGGAGTCTGGGTAGAAGACAGACTGCTCAGATCTAGGAAATAAAGCAAAATACAGAATCTGAGAAGAAATAAATGGAAAATTTTGCAATATTTTTAATGAAAAATTTCCTCCTTTTACAACCATCTGTATGTTGCAATGAGGTGACCATGAGAGAAATATGAAAAGATAAAGTATATGGGATTCTTTCAATAACACAGAATGGCAGTGAAGGGAGAAAAGCAATTCTGATAATAAATGTAAGCTAGGGAAAGAAAGAAGGCATAGCTGAGAAATAAGAGAATCCATGGACTAAAAATACCTAGTGGTGGTAGTAGTAGGAGACCATTACATGGCTGACTGCAGACTAATTGCATTTGTTCAGTCATTGTGAAAATGGATACAGATGGGATGCACAAGTTTGGAAATACCTTACTGCTAAAGAGAAAATAAAGCAAATGTTACGTGATAAGCCATTACCTAAGATGATGTTGGAGAGAGCTCAGAAGATCATATGACTAAAGTATTCTTTTCTGCTTTAGCAGCTCTTTTAATTAAATTTACTAAATTTTTTCCTGACAAAAAGAAATGGAAGATGTTGATTGGGTGAGAAAAAGGAGGAGGCCGATCTTAGCTACTGAGATAGGTTTTTTTAGTCTGCTGCTGAGTAAAGCTTCCTTGCTTGAAACTGAACTTAGTTTTGTTAAAGTGTTAGAATTGGTTGTAGAGATTCAGTGGCTCAATGAGTGTTTTGCATTTTCTTCACTGCTGTGGTATTGCAAGTTCTTAGTGGGATGCCTTTGGAGGCACAATCCAGATTTTACAAGATTTTTCTAAGTAGAAACAGCCGGGGAAACAGCTGATATCAAAGTTAACAATTCCTCAGAGGTCTGAATACATTCCAGATTAAAAAGGAGGAAAAGAAAATCCCAGACTCATCTTTTGTATCTGATTTTCATACACTGATAGTACAGCTAGTGGCAACTGAGACTCACAGCTGTTATTCCTGACTGCTCTGATTTTATTAAATAGTTCCTGGAAAGTAATTTTGAGTCCCAGCAAACCTTGTATTGGTCAGAGAGAAAGCATAAAGTATAAAAACTCTGTCTCCAGCTGCATAAACAACACAGTGGAGTCCTACTTAGTTCTCAAAATAGTAGGAGATGGCTGATGTATGCCAGGGAGGAAATCTGCCTTGCCAGTTAGTGTCCATCATTTCCCACAGTTCAGACAGATTTAACGCTCAGAGACACCGGGCAGCCTTTGGGCCAGATGGCTGGCACGTCGTTCTCCGCAGCTGAGGAAGGACACGTGGTACCCTTCACTGGAGGAATCATGAGATGTACAGGGCACTGTGTTTCTCTGAGCAGGGTGACTGCGACATTTAGTGTGAGTCTCTCAGAGAGCTACTTCACTTTTCATCGCTGCATCACAGGTAAATCAGCTTTACTGCATGCACTTTTCTCTTTATTTGTCTCTTAAAACACCCTGACACAAAGCTAGTACATGTTTTTTTGCAAAATGCTTTGAGGCTGCTGGATAAAAGCAGAAAGAAAATGCAAAAGATGTTTTGTGAATAGATTTAAGTCTGAAGATTAAAATACTTCTGCAACTCTGAGGTATTTATGGTACTTCTTTAGGCTCTTTCAATTACCCAAATAAAGAGGAAGTGCAGGCCCTTGAGCTCTGGTAATTTAGCACAAATTTTCATTCATTTTCACCAAATTGCTACAAACTTACACAATCCACATTAAGCCTTAAGAACAGGAAAGGAAGGACCTGTCAGAAAAGACCTTACGGCCTTTGAAAAAAATCCCAGAAAACCATGGAAAAGATTAAAATTACACCACAGAAACTCAGAAAATTGAATTGTCAGGGGGAAAAAGAGATTGTGAAGAAAGGAACACTAGGGAGGGGAGACAGAGCCAGTGATAGTAGTTTCAATGTTATTTAGAAGAAAGAGGAGGTCAGGCAGAGCAGTATACACCAAAGAATTGTGTCTGGAACTTCACAAATCAGAAGGAAAAGCTCACACGCTTGCTAGCAATAATCCACATTTCTCACATTTAGCTGACAGCAACAGGGAACACGGAAAAACACTCCTGCGGGTACATAACTAAGAAAGTTTAGAAAGTATTGCTATTCACTCTGAGAAAGATGGATATTAAATATTTAAATCAATTTAAATGCAACTGTTCTGTTCTAAGTCAGAGAAAATCCTCAAGTGCATCAAAGATGCGTGAAGGTTTTGGTAGCAGGCTTTCCAAGGAAAGGACCTGAAAAGCAATTACCTGAGATGTAATACCTAAGCATCTGTCAGCCATGTCTGAAAACCAGGTGCTTAAGCTGGTATGACAAAGCCATTTTCCAAATATGTGGGTTGTGGCTGCAAAGGAGAGGCTTTAATTTGTATTCACTGATGTGTGTCCTATGGACTCCCAGCCTCGGCAGCCTTTGTGTGTTCCTCCATCTGAGCCTACAAAAGACTAAGCAGACATGCCTGTAACAGGTATGTTTCTAACAGTGACTGTGAAACCATGGCTTGTCAGGCCAAACAAGAGCCAGACTTCCTGTCTGGAAGCAGGAGAGCAGCTGTGTGGATGGCACATGTGCCTGCAAGTCTGGTTCTTTCCACCTTGATATCAGAGGTGGCCCTAAGCAAGTCACTTAAATATAATAATTTGGAGAGAATCAGTTGTATGCCATATTGCCTAATGTCATAGCTCTGAAGTTTGACATATGCAGTTTGACGTATTCACCTGAGTGGAAGCTCTTGCTAGGAAACAGAAATCAAAGATCCCATTTCCTCTGAAGAAATATGTGGAAGATTCAAATCCACATCAGTGATTTTCTAGGAGAATATTCTCAACAATGAACAGATCGTTATCCCAGTGGAAGGGGGTAGGAGAGACTGCTCCTGCTGGGACATGCCTCTTGGCTATACTGGCTGGAGCACACTTAACCTAAGGCTCCATATTATATTTAGAGACAGTTGTTCACCTGCAACTGTGTCTCTACCAACACATTAAACAGGGCTAAAGAGTCTTCTGTGGCCGTGAACTTTGTAGACCTGGCCTGGCTGGCTTGACCTGTGTGCATCCATGACATAGCAACTAGCCTTAAGTCTCCTCCATGGGGTGTTTCTGTGACTCCAGGATGCAAATACCAGGTTTCTGCCTACCTTTTAGTTCATAGTGTCCAAGGCAATGAGAATTCTGTAAGGCAGATGGTTATTGCTGAAACAAAAGCCATGTGTTGCGTGCATTATGATGTGGCATGACAGCGTATAAAAATGGGTTTAATTGCACAGCCCCCTGCAAGTGCACTGAAGGACAGTGCAGGTCAAAAAAATGTGGTACAGTCTTGTCTATGCTGCCTGGTGTTCTTGGTCTTTGGTTCAAGCTGTCTCAGAGGCTGTGGTTAGGTGTGGGCAAACCTGTGTTAGGGACCATGCTAGCAATGTGGCACAGAGTCAGGCGGCCACACAGTGTTCTTGAACGGGCCTCCAAATCTTGTCCTAGTAAGGTGCACAGGCACAGTCAAAAAAGGATCAGTCCATGTACAAGAGCAAAACTTCAAGCATCTAAGTAGCTTGACTGCTGGAAAAAAAAATGCTCAATTGAATAAAAAGGAGCTTTTAAGAATCAGGTGCTTAAATTGTTTTCTGGCCTTTGTGTGCCTCAGCTTATCAGCAGGGAGTGTAATCACATGCCCCTCTGCTCAGTGTTATGAAGATGAATAACATAACAATTTTACAGGATTCAAATAAAAGAATCATGAGGGCCAAACAAGGACTTTGAGTAGTTTGGCCATGAGAACAGAAATACAGTTTGACTGCAGTAATATCCTTCAGTGTTGCAGACTCTCTCAGCTCTGTCAACTACAATTAACTGCACTATTGTAAATTTGCCATAGTATTGTGTTGAAATTTTCCAGTTCCAGATACCTCTGTAGCCATTTGAATAACCACTGAAGCAGTAGTATGTGCCTAAGCCAGGTTCCTCTGATCCGCACTGTTGATGAGGATACCAAAAATTGATATATGTAATTATTCTTGCACTCCCTCTTTTTATCCGAATCTCCAACATTACTCACCAAAGTCCTCAAATATAGCATGTCAGCCTCCAAGGTGCACGGAAATCCCAGGTGGGTTGGGCTCTCTCTGTTTCAAGCTATAAGCTGCACGACAGCACCATGAAGTGGAAACCCATTCAGCCTCCAGAAACTGGAGATTCATTGCAAAGTAATGAATGGCTAGGCTTAGTCCATGCCATTGCATCCTGCACAGAAATCTCTCTGATGCCAGCATTTGAGTTTTGTCAGAAATCCCAATTAGTTGTTCTTCCCTCTGTAGATCAGAGAAAATATTTTAGATGTCCTTTAGTGTGTTGCTTTTGCAGTGCCTTGAAATCTGAGTTGTATGGTTCCCTTCTCCTTCAGGCTTTGGTGCAGTTCATGGAATCTGTTACTGCTTCCAACCACCATTCCCTCTGAAGGACACGCTGTAGAAGAAGTCTTTGGTCTTTTGCCCAAGCACGTAGCATGGAAACCCCTCTCCTATGAGGACAGGCTGAGAGATCTGGGTCTGTTCAGCCTGGAGAAGAGAAGGCTCCAGAGAGGCCTTACAGCACCTTCCAGTACCTAAAGGGCCTGTAAGAAAGATGGGGAAAAACTTTTTAGTAAGGCCTGTTGTGATTGGATGAGGGGTAATGATTTCAAACTAAAAGAGGGTTGGCCTAAACTAGATCTAAGGAAAACAGTTTTTACAATGATAAAAAAGTGGAGCAGGTTGCCTGGAGAAGTGCTAGATGCCCTATCCTTGGAAATATTCAAGGCCAGGTTGGACAGGGCTCTGAGCAACCTGATCTACTTAAAGAAGTCCCTCCTCATTGCAGGGGGTTTGGACTAGATGACCTTTAAAGGTCCCTTCCAACCCAAACTATTAAGGGTTAATAACTTCAGTGTTTGAACTAGAGTTAGTGGACTGGGTTGTGGGGAAATGAGAACTGTGGTTTTGAGAGCTACATGCTCATTTCCAAGGTGTTGTATCATTTACGCCATTTTTAAGAGTACTCTGTACTGTTCCCTGGGCACCCTTGGCCTGTTAGGAAGAACACTGCCAGCAGGTTGATGAAGATTATCCTTTCCTTCTGCTCAGCACTAGTGAGGCTGTGTCTGGAGTGCTGGGCTCCCCAGTACAAGAAAGACATTGGCGTACTGGGGCAAGAGTGAAGAGCCACAAAGATGATGAAGGGACTGGAGCATGTCTCACATGGTGAAAGGGTGAGAGAGCTGGTGCTGTTCAACCTGAAGAGGAGAAGGCTCAGAGAGGATGTAGATGAAATGGAGCCAGACTTTTCTCAGTAGTGCTCAGTGACAGGACAAGAGGCAATGGGCAGAAACTGACACACAGGAAATTCTACTGAAACATGAGAAGAACACTCCTTTTACTGTGAAGCTGAGTGAGCACTAGAACAGGTAATCCAGAAAGGTTGTGGAGAGTCCATCCATGGTGTATCTGGACATGACCCTGAGTAACTTGCTGTAGATGACTGTTTTGAGCAGAGGGTTTGAACTAGACAGTCTTCAGAAGTCCTTCCAGTTTCAGTGATTGTCTGATTCTGTGATTCTGTTTCATCTGTTTCCAAGGTATAATAGGGACACTACAAGAGATGATGAAGGCTGTGAAGTGCTTAAATACTTCAGTAATAGTGTGAAAAATTACCTATAAAGCCAAATTTTGAAAACAATTTTCCCTGGAGAATACTGAAGAAAGAAAAGGCTGGTGATGTCTTCCTTCATGCCTAAATACATTGCTGTCTAAACCCTGTGCAGTTTCAGGTGTTTTAAGTGCAGTCATTTGCTATTTGCTCAATTACAGAGATACAGTTCAGGCTGCCCAGCCACGTTTAAGAGCTATATCAGGGACTTAAAATGAGTCAGCGCTGTAACTAAGAGTTTTCCATCTTTGTTTTTGTCTTGTTTTAGCAATCATATTGCAGGCTGCACTGCCGAGATTCAATTCTGGTACAAATGGAATTTATTTATTCCTTTATTTATTCTAAGACAAAATTGACTTTGGTATGTATGATAAATAGCACAATAGAAGTATTCCACAGTTGGAAAAGCCTAATGTTAAGTTACATTGTTCCATTGTTTTCCTGTCATGGCATATTTAATCGTTGCCAAGCATTCTGGTACATTTCTATAATGCCGTGGCAGATTCTCAGCGGAATGGAGTTTTTATCTATCATGTTAATGAATGGTTTAATAATACACTAAGAAAGACTACTCACATAAAATGCTTTAATGATGGATGTCAGAACAGTTTCTAGAATGGATTTATTTTAACAAAGGCAAATGTGCTTCCTCAGGCATCTGTGGGACTGCTGCTAATAAAAAGAAGAAACGTCATTAAATTGGTAACATCATGTGCCTACGCTTTTATCATCCTTACTTTTTCTTTTATTACGTTTTACTAGATGTTTTTGAAACATAAATTGTAAAATATTTTTTGTCACATTTATCAGTGGAGTTGAAGAACCTGTGTTCGTTGCAGTGTTCCCCACAGCATGTTCCTCTTGTAGCATGTCTTTAAATATATCTAAGCCACACACACACAGAAATTAGAATGCCACTCTGTCTATTAAATTGATGTTCCCTGGGAATAATCAATAGTAAATGATGATGCTATAAAAAAATGCAATCACTGTTCTATATTTGAGAGAGTGTTATAAGCATTTTTTCCTCTTTGTTTGACTAGCAAGTCATGGCTGCATTTTGAACTTAAGGTGGAATAAAGTCTCTACCAGGCAATTCAGGTTATTACCCTAAAGTATTAAGCGTCAAACCTTTATTACCCTAAAGTACTAAGCACCAAGCCTTTATTCCTATTATTTCTGTAAAGATATAATTAGAAAAGTTACGTTAACATTTTTCTGATGCCAGGAACAGAAACAAGGCAGGTGTGGAAAGGAGAAGTCCTGAGTAAAAGTAGAAAAAGAAGAACAGATTTAGGGACAGAACAGATTTCTTTACAGTACTGAAACTCCTTAGATTATAAAATAGCAACTCTTGTTGAATGTTTTCTCCTGTAATGTCATACATTAAAATCATGTAGAAAGCCGTTTTAATTAGCAGTCAATACCTGCAAAATGTCTTTTGCTTTCTGAAGTAGAAAAAAAAGTTGTAAATTATGTGTATCTTGTATAAAAATATATCCATGCTTTGCATGTCTTGTGTGCATCCTAGGTAATACACTAGGGAGACAATCTTTCCTCCATGCATTAAACTCTCATTTAGGAGCATAGTAAACCTCAGATTAAATTATTTACTCGGTCTCTCTGTGTTTTTGCTTCATAGGAACGATAGAGTTGCAAGCTTATATTAAATATATTTCAGTTCAAGTTGGAAACCCTGTCAGTGGCCAGCACGTGGTGCATCAAAAGAGACAAGCAAACAAACAAACCAAAATCTGATTGTCTACTGCTAAACATCTGGGGGAGAAATTTCATCCTCACTAAGGTCATTTCAACCTCACTAAGGTTGCTAAGATCATTATTAGACCTGAAGCAAGTGACATGAATGCTCCTGTACCTAACATTTGTGTCCCATTTTTGTCCAAAAGGAATTTTTGGAAGCCTACTGCAGGTAAAAGAATTATCTAATGTAGTATATACATATAATATGTGTACATAGGTATGCATATCAATTAAATTTGTATTTGTATATGTATAGATATGTAGATATATCAAGTAAAACACAAGCAGAATATGATATAATTTTAGTCAGACATAAGTCATTATTCTGAGAGATTTTCCAAACTGTTAGTTTCATTGATGAAAATAACATTTAAAGGTCAATTGCAAATTGTTTTTAAACTATTCTTTTTCTGTGTTTTTTGCCCTGACAGCTGTACTCTAAAGCTTTGACAAGTTTCCAGGGGAACTAATGTCTGCAAATGTGACTGATAATTGAATAACACAATTTTATTTCCTAATGGTACTACTAAATCTAATTGGCACAATGCACTTTCCTGAAAGCTTTGTGTCTTTAAAAAGTGACTTTTCTTTCTTCAATTCTATAAAAATATATAATTAGTGCTCATTATTGCACAAGTTATGATTTGTCCTTTTTCCTGCCGCTCTCGAAAGCTGGAAAAAGATATTTACATACAGACCCGCATAACTGCTGGGACAGGATTTAGATATCTAAGACCAACACTGCAACCAGCATTACAAAGTTACCTTTTTCTTTTTTTTTTTTTTTAATACATTGCTCGTGGGTTTGTGCTTATGAGCAAACTTAGAAGTGCCTGAGTCATTTCAGGGCAAAGCCTCTCCAAACCTATTCATGCATAATCTCGGGTAGCAGCCATTAGACAGGCACTTGGCCACCTATTTTGCCAGAGGGATCCTGTCACAAGCACTGCCTAAGTGCCTTAAATGGCTGATTATCTGCTCTGAGGTTAGCAGTGGCTGCCATTCTCCTCCACTTCCACTCGTCTCTCCTCCTCTGCTCTGTGGTTAGTGCATTTGGCTCAGCAACCTGAATTTAACTCCCTGCTTTTGCTTTCCAGAAGCTGGTTTTAAGAATGCAGCTTTGGTGAGACATAACATTGTACGATTTGCACTTTTTCCGTATTTAAAGCTTCTCCAAAGTGCCCTGTAATTGATTGAATAAATTAAGCATTTCATCTTGGAAAATGGAAAAATTTTAACAGGTTTTATGATTTCCTGTGTTTGGTATTTCATGTATCCAGAAACCCCAAGGCTTCTGTCATCCAAACAGGTTCCCTGAGAGCAGGAATTATTCCCACCTTACTATGCTAATTTACAAATGCTGTTTTCCTTGGGAAGGTCATTTTCCATGACATCTCAAGCCTTGAGCTCCCCGCTAAAAATAGCAACAGGGAGCCCAGATGTGCCAGTCATTTTTGCAAGGCAGCTTCCTAATAATAGACCAGCTGTGGGAGACACAAGTATCTGCAGAGCAAACCCCTCTGCATCCTCTAGGGAAGGATGGAAAGGGAAGACAAGAGGGCTGTGTCAGACATGGGGAAGCAGCAAGGTCCTAAAAGAAGTCCATATAGGATAATTGTGGTACAAACCAAAAGCCTCTGGAGGTACAGGAAAGGTCAGCTGGTGGCAAAAAAAGAAGGGTAGTGGTTGCTGCTTGGCACCTTAGGAAACATCAGAAAAATGAGCTGATTGCAAGTTCATACAAACACATGGAGGCAATTTTCCATGCATCCTGTAGCTCACCTTCTAAATGCCTTTTCCTTAGATGGTGTGAATGCTGGAAGTTCCTGTGAGTTAAGGGTCAGCTAGACAATTCTGTGGGGAAGAAAATTAACTCAAAATTATCAGGTACTAAGTCACCACATCTGTCCCAGGTGGTCACCGAGTCACAAGTTCTGGAATGCTGGGAGAGAATTTGCTGAAACAGAGCATATTTTTGCAATCAGCATCTTGATATAGGCATATATGTAGAATCAAGAATTTATTCCTAACCTAGTTAATGTTTTAATAGTCTACTTTAACAGCCTACTGCAAAAATTGTCTCATTTATCTTCATTAACAATGCCGTTAAAATTGTTATGCAAGAAAACTATTGATACCTATGCATTTTCTCTGGTGTTGTGTTCACCCATCTGATGTCCCTCTGGGTGTCAAAATTCAGACTCGAGTCTTCCTCAAGATGAATGGTGAGAGTCAGAACAAATCATCAGCATCCTCAGGTCTCAGTTGGGCACAGTAATGCGGGTGTGTCCCTTTTACAGTCTCGGAGTTTTCCTATCACAACCTGCCTCCTTCTTTCTGCTTCCCAGCCACACAATGCTCCTTCTCCCACCCCCATTGCTGCAGGGGGCCTATTTGTCCCACAGTGACCCCACAGTAGGAATGCCAGACCCCCTGTCCTGGGTGCTCTCAGAGTGAAATCAGAGCAGGCACGTGGCCATCAAACAATTGCTGCTGCAGTTAAAAACAGCTCCTGCCAAGGCAGGACACACACATCCTGAGACCCTGCACTGCCAGCTCTAAAGCACAAGCCTCTGGCCATTTGTTTGATGGCAAACCCAAAATTTAGTGAGTTGCAATATGCTCATCCTGTTTTGATCAGTTTTTCCCAGTTTTGGTCATTGTCACAAATAAGACACAGATTGTTGGACTTCTGGGTCAGCCAAGTACAGCTGCTTTTACTTGCCAATACAAGATTCCTTCAAGGGGGAAGGAGTCATGAAGGAGCAGTCAGATCTAGAAAACTCACACCAGATCCTTTTGTTTCTCCATCCCTAGTCAAAAGATATTTTATAGGTTATATTCCAGTCACTCCTGAGTCTCTGCTAGTCTCCCCTCAGAAAGGTAATTTTTCTATGAAAAAATGATTTTATTTCCTCAGAATGATGACAAAAAAAGTTTTCACTTCCTCTTTGGACAGAAAAGTTCAAGCACGTCTATATGTATAAGCTTAAGGCCCCATAATCCAAGGGGAAATGATCAGTGATCTGCTGCACCACTTAGAAATACAGAGGTCTATAGGGCCAGATGGGATCCACTCAAGGGTACTGAGGGAGCTGGTGGAAGGGCTCACCAAGACACTTTTCATAATTTACCAGCAGTCCTGGCTGATTGAGAAGGTCCCAGATGACTGGAGGTTAGAAAATGTGACACCCATCTACAAGAAGGGTTGGAAGGAGGATCTGGGGAACTACAGGCCTGTCAGCCTGACCCTGGTGCAGGGAAATGTCATGGAACAGATCATCTTGAGTGCCATCACATGGCATGTACAGGACAACCAGGGGATCAGGCCCAGTCAGCATGGGTTTAGGAAAGGCAGGTCCTGCTTGACCAATGTGATCTCCTTCTACGGCAAGGTGATGTGCTTAATGGATGAGGGAAAATCTGTGGGTGTTTTCTACCTGAACTTTGGTACTTTGACACCATTTCCCACAGCATTCTCCTGGAGAAAGTGCCTGTTCATGGCTTGGAGGTGCACTCTTCTCTGGGTGAAAAATTGGCTGGATGGCCACTAGAGAGTGGTGGTGAATGGAGTTAAATCAGGTTGTCAGTCAGGCACTAGTGGTGTTCCCCAGGGCTGTATTACAGCCAGACCTATTTAATATCTTTACAAATGAACTGGATGAGGGGATTGAGTGCACCCTTCATCA
>QWTY01060481.1:0-28962 GCA_008033365.1 Pseudorectes ferrugineus
AAGGAAAGGAAAAGGAAAGGAAAGAAAAAGAAAGAGAAGGACTCCACCATCTGAATAGACTTTACAGATTTCTTTGAGTGACTCAAAACTTTCATTGACTGTTGCTAATCCACTCATCTGACAGAAATAGAGGAGGGTTTAGTTATATTATTCATAAAAGAAAAATCTGAGAATTTTGTCAGGTCTTAATCAGATGTTGACCAAAACAGGTATAGAAGGAAAAAATAACCAACCAGCTTATCTTTAAAGCACTGGCTTTGTTATTCATAGAGATAATATTATTGTACAATATTCCTGTCACAGTTTTAAGATTGGCTTCCAAAGGTCATGCATTAAAAATGTTGAGAAGACACATGCAGATTATTCACAGCGATGTAGGGGAGCCTGTTCAGACCGTGCATGTTAAGATCTCTTTTGATTTTGGTTACACTGGCTCAGCTCTGAAGCTCTTTGTACTGAAGACAGTGTGTCTGTGCCCACTGTGCAGTTTCCAGCACCCACTGCCTGTGAGCAATGCCATGAACATCCTATAAAGGTGTGGACAACACTGAGACAACACCAGGTGACAGCACACTGATACCTCCTGAGTCTGTCACTGACTTTGGCCAGAAAGAAAGAGAGCTGAAACACTGCAGGACTCTGCATCTTTGCAGGCTTTAGACTAAAAGAAACAATATGGGGGGAAAAGGATTTTCTCTTCGATTTTTGTTTAAGCAAAACATTTGAAAAGGGAATCTTTAAAAAAGAGAAAGCGATTCGTGATAGTTATTAGCCCTCTGCTTAGCTTTACCCTTTCCCAGATGTTTTTTCCCTGGGGAATTCTAGCAGACAGACCACGGATCATCACAGCTGGCATCTGAACAGCGCTGTGCAGTTAATAATGATTCACAACCACTGCTCCCAATCTCGCCGGCATTTGCCTCCTTTAGGACAGAGCACAAATGTGCTTGCAATTAGAAAGGAAGGAAGAATGTAACAGAAATGCTGTTTCTTTTTAAACAAGTAAGTGTAATTTTTCATGTAGACTTGGGACTGTGCCCGCAAGTAATTTGCCTTTGTCAAATGGAACATGAAAACCACGCACCCAGTCCTGCAAATGATTACTCACAAGCACAGCCTCTGTTAGCACAAATGCTGGCACTGAAGTCAAGAGCAGTCTGGTGTGGGTAAGGATTACTCGTATGAGGAAGGGCTTTCAGGATTGGCCCCAGGAGAGGTATGTGAATACTCCTTCATGGGACATAAGCTTCAGGGAACTCAAAATAGGTTAATTCCATGCCTGATTCATTCCATGGACCATTTAACGAGAGCCTCTGGAATTGTGCAGTCAGTAATGAACTGCCAAGAACCAAAAGTAATCACTGCTGCAATTATTAAAATTTACACTTGGATTCTGTTACCTTTGCAGCAAGTATGGGTCTTGAATTAAGTGGTCCAAAAATCCAAGGACTTCCCACAGAGAGCAGTCCTATCAAAACCATGATTCTTTTACTTGCTTATTGCCCAAATTATTGCACAAAACTGCTGTTATGCTAGTTTGTTTTCTTCCATTTTTTAACAGGGTCTTTGCACACTGGAGATGTATGGCTGTTATATCAGTAGTAATTATGGGCTAGTAGGTCATGTAGAGGCTTCTTTTTTGTTCTAAGCATAGTGGGTCTGGGCATTCCTCCTGACCTGAAAACAGCCTGACATTTTCCCTTAGGGAAATACAATGCACTGCTCTATAACCTTTATGTTCTCACACTGTGCCTGAGCCATGCAAGGTGTGGGCACATCCTTTTTGGGTAGTCCTGTATTTCCATTGTCAATCATGAAAACTTAAAGCAGCTTTGTCCTGTAAAGTGCTGAGCTTTCTGGCCCTGATCCAGGAAAGCACTTGAGTACAGGCTTAACTTTGCACATGCATCTCATTGGAGTTGATGAGACTGCTCATTAGACGCTTTCAGATAAGCTGAGTCTGATGGGCTTCACACTAGGATACTTAAAAATCTAGAGGAAAAAACATAAGCCCTGCTTGTAGCTTTAGAAAGAGGGATATTGTCAAAATAGTTGCAAATGGGTGTAGCTGGTGCCTGTTGTTATTTGTAAACCATCATCTCAACTTCAGTTCTTACCAGACGCTAGAGCAAATAATCAAATGATTTGTTTTACAGACTACAGACAAAACAGAAGTACAGAAAAGTGTCGGTGTGGCTTTGTCAGGAACATCTGATTTTCAGTAGTTCTGCACGAAATGCTCTGGGGATGGCACCGGCTTACAAACAGAATGTGAGTCAACCATGTACAAATACTGCAGAAAAAGCAATCATGTCTTACTGAGTTTTGCAACTAAGAGTATATGTATGGAGAGACAGATGAAGTGATCTGTCCATTCCCCTTGCCAGAGCAGTGTGGTTGATCTTAGACATCTTGGTGTAGGAGTTAGAAGAAAATTATAAAATCTTAGAAAAAAAATTACTTGGGAGGAAAGGTTGAAAGGATTTCTGTTATTTTTGCTGGAGGCAGTTTAAGGGAAATTCTGGTAGTCACATATGGGACAGAGGCAGCTAGGACAAGAGTTGGAATAATGACACAGAAGATTCATATTAGACATTAGGAAGAATTTTCCAGTGCTAAAACTAGCAGAGGAGTCTGAGGAGACTGTGGTGCAGTTTTTTGGGGTAGGTTATGTAAAACACCTGCCAAGGATGCTCTAGGTAGAGCTGCTCCTGCCTTGGGACTGAGTGATGGAACAAGCTCTGAGGTCCCTTCCAGCCACACCCTGCTTTGGCACTGTGCGTTTCTGGCTCTGTGCACTGACACAACAATCTGTCTCACCTACTGTGTCCATATCTGATTCTCTGTGTGTCACACATGCAGCCTTTCACAGGACTGAGGCCCCAGATCAACAAAGTGCTCAAATAGGAATCCTATAGAAAAATGTGTCCTTTTACCTTTTGAGTCAAGTATGTGTTGAGACTTTGCTATACTGGAGGTTTAGGGGCAGGTTATTAAGGGTTCAAATGTACCTAAAGATGGTACCACTACACACGCAGTTTGAATTGAACATATTTCAATTGCCTGTTAAAAACAGGGACAAGAGTATAGATCTGTGCAGCTATATCTGCTTTGAAATATGCTCTCTTAGCCTGTTTGACTGTTGGGAGACTCATTCATACATAGAATTTGAAGGGGGTGAGCTGCCTGTAGAAAGGCAATATACCACTGGAATCATGAAGCAGCAATAAACGGCAGAAAACACCAAGGCTGATTCAGAATTTCAGGATTTGGGGTCAGACCTGCCATCTCCTGAGTTTCTATGGCAAAGATAGAGGAAAGTGTGATTAAAACATCAGAGAATTCCTTGTCTCTCTGATGTGCTTTAAGACATGATCCATCCTCTATGAGGAATTCAAAATTACAGATTTTCCTGCTGCTATTTTTTCAGGTGGCAGTAGCAACTTTGTTATCCAGTCACAGCTGGATGGATAAAGTATAGCATGTATGTACACTTGAGTATTAATTAATAAATACTTTTTGTTTAAAACTTCTATAATTGCACACTTTAAATAGTAAACATTTGTAATGAGACATCTAGAAAAAGAGAGAGTGGAATTTGTGTGTTGTTTCAGTTACACATTAGACAAAACATGACCATAATAACAAGCAAGGTAACTTGATAAGCAAAATGTTGAAGATATCCCCCAATACAAAATTATTTTGGTATGCCCCATGAGCATATTGTTCATAACACTCTGTTTAAAACAATTTGCGTGAAGTATATATATTCTCAAAGTAGATATTACCATGAGAGAATTCAGCTTTGATTTTCAGACATTCTGATTGAAAGGCGTCCTTTGAGGAAACAAAGTTCGTTTCACACAATAGTGCACTTCTGGTTGAGTAGTAAGGTTCAGTTCTGAAAAATGAGCAGCTGCTGCTACCTGAGCCCTTGTCTGCCTGCTAAGGAACTCCTAGGACTCTGACCTCCACTTCTGGCTTCCTTAGAGGATGAGAATAACATAGAGCAAAACATGTAGCCAGTGCATTATTCCATTGTCCAAAAACCAAGCTGGTTTGTTGTTTTTGTTTTTTTCCCAGATTTTCAGACTGCACGTCCTTAGGAGAGGAGCTCTGGTCTGTCTCCCAGGTGATTTTCTTAAGGTCTACTGATCGCATTGGATTTTTGTAGAGGAGGCATACTTTCACTCAGAATAGATGAAAAACTAAGCACAGCTTTGTAAATAGATACAATAAGAGACTGATAATTTGATGTGAACCAGGCTGTAGAGGGTTGTGGATCTGTACCCATGTTTCTTCATAGGCCCATTTAGTATTGTTCCCAGGGTAATAAATTGCTGTGTGGGTCAAAATGGTTTTCCCCAGATAGGTGGAAATATGGACAAGGGGACGTGAGTTAATTTAATCATTTTGCTCGTTTATGGCTGCCTAGTATTAAACCACATGGTGCTGGTAACCTGTTGTTTCCTTGCTCTTTCTTCTTCCTTCCAGGCTGTCCTCAGCTTTTTGAAAGTCGCATCTCCCCACACAACCCCATTGTAAAAGCTGCCTCTTCACTCCTCTGGGGTACTTTCCTCAGGATCTTTAGAGATCCCCCATCATTGAATTGTCAACAGGGCTTGAAAGCCAATAAAACCCTTTGGCATGAATCTGTGCTGGGCTTCTGCCATCAGCTGATCTGCAACAGTTTGGCATAACCTCCTGCTTTACACAGCTGGGTCCTAGGCCAGCTTTGATCAAGGAAAAAAAAGTTGGAAAATCTTTCCCATTCTTTAAAGAAAATGTGATAAGGACTGCAGCATCCATGGGTTTATAAGACTTGAACTGGTTTGTTTGGTGAGCTGGAATTGTTATTTCTGGGGACGGACGCATGTTTCATGTTGCTCTGCCCTTGTGCACAGCTATCACTTCCCTTTGGACCCTGGCTGAAGGACAACTCTTCAGAATGGAGATGGTGTTTGTTTTGTTGTTGTTCTGGGTTTTCTTCCTTGAAGACAGAAATTCTGCCCTCAGATTCCAGCCATTCTCAGATGACTGTATTAATAAAAAAGTACTGGTAAAGTTTGAAAAGCTTAAAAGAAAACAAGACTTCTATGAACATGTGGGCCTTAGATGAAAAGATGGCAAATGATTCGAGGGGATGCTGGACCAAACTCTATGTGAACAGCATAAGAGCTTCCCTCTTGGCAAAGGCAGGAAGAGATGCATAATTTTCAGGTGCTTTAGTTCATGCCATATACCTAACCAGATGATTTTTGTTGTCTCTCTTTTTTTTTTTTTTTTAATTTTGTACATTCAATGTGTCTATTGAATGCAGGTACAGAACAAGCCCCTTATTGCTGCCACAAATCCTTATTTACTGGCTAGGCTTTGTGATGAGAGTGCCCTGCAGTACCTTGTCTATGAAAACAAATTGTTGGGGGAGTTCTGAAAGACTGTTTTATTCCTAGTTTTCTGTTATAAGACAGGATCTAAACACATTGTGACTTTCTCTTGACTGACGTAGGAAATGCAAATATTTATTACAGAAATTTAATGGAAAAACATTGTTGTTTTCCCTGTTATAACCTGAGTTCTTGCTTGCTTATGTGGACCAACGTTCTTTTTTTAAAAGATTTATTGTGGAGACTGCATTCTGTATATGCAATAGATTGCAACAGATGTGCGTCTTCAGAACATATTTCAGGCAGTGTTTTATTGTTAATATTAAAAGAAGCCTATATGTTAAACAGACAGAAATAGCTTCTATTGTGTATCACTAGCATGCAGCAGACAACATACACAGACAGGCATTATGTCCCATTTATTGTTTACCTACTGAAAGCTACCTCCAAACAGCTCTATAAACTACTATAACCAAATTTTGTATATGACGCCGTGCTTGAAAGACTAAGAGCATTATTGTCGATGGGGTTTGTTGTATGCGAGTAAAATGACCTAAAGGGCCAAATCCAGCTGGGCTGTTGGTGTGCAGGATACAGACTGGTCTTTATGTTGTTAATCTGCTAACTCAGGGCCCAGGGTTATTTGATTTTGGATTTCTGGTGTAGCATTACCTGGTACAAGTGGCACTAAAAACTAGTCATGAAGTTACATGACATGAAATTTCCTATTATGAATATGAAGAACCTGAAGCTTTGCAACTGACTGGGCAAAAAGTGGTTTTTTTCACATTGATTCCAAGAAAGATTCTACATATAAAATTCAGTTCATTCTCTTTATCTGGAGAAGACATGTTGACAGTGTAACATATTTCAATCCTTTACATTATGTGTCACAGGAAATTATTTTAATCATTCCTTCCTTAGAAAATATTCTCGGAAATACACGTCTTTCTGTGAAATAGATTTGATGTTATTGTGGCCCTACAGCTTCCACTTTGTATAAACATTCAGAAGCTTTACTAGCCATGACATAAAATTGGGAAGATGCAATTATACACTACAGCTTCTAATTGCTTCAGACAAATTAATTTCCAGTTATGTTCTGGATCTTAACATTGAAATGTTTGCAATTCGGGCTGCCAGTTCCAAGAGGAATCAATCAATAAAGAAACAAAAATACTTGTGAAAGTGAAAAATTAAATCTAAATCTCAAATTCAAATTACTGGATGTTCTTGGAGTTTCTAACAGTTTATAAGGAAAAATAATTTATAAAGCAATTTATAAACAATGTGAGTAATGAATCCATTTGAGATTTTGTTGATTGACAAACGTTTAATGATCACAAGTTGTAGTGCTGAGAAAAATGTATTGTTCTTATATCTCTATATAATTTGGTTGCCCTGCAAGCTGTCCCTTCCTCTTGCACCTCCCTGCTGGTTTCCATGAATCTGAATTCTGCATTGGTATAATGTGGTTTTTGGAGTTTTGCCCTTGACAACAAGGTTGTCCCTGGCCAGCAGGTGAAAATCTGGTCATTAACAAACAAACCTGTGAGATTTATAATCATAGCAAAGATATCATCTTAAATATGTATAAAATAACTTGGGAGATGTTGCCCTCTTCTAGCAAAGCTGGTAAATCTGTAATATTTGGACCTCTAAATGGAAACTCCTGAGAGTTAATATTTCCAATCACTCTTAAAGCTTCACTCAAAGTTGCTGTCTGTGCATTTATTCTTAAATTAATTAATCTCAAAATTACAGCAAATGTCTGATTTCACATTAACCATATCCAATTACTGCCTAGGTCAACACTGAATCAGACTCAGCTAGCTCATTCTCACGCCCTTAATGACTTGCCCTGGATCCAATTTTGAGCTAAAATAAAAAAGGAGCCCAGAACACGGATCTTCTGGGTGCTGCCAATTCTGATGGAAGAAACAGATAACAAGTCAAATCCTTGAAAGGACACCAAAGGAGAAGCTGAAGACCTGGGACTCCCAAGAAGCAAAGAGCTGCAGACATCAGCAGTATACTTTACCATCAGGGAGGAGCTGTTTCAAGTCAAGCGAAGTCAGACAAGTGACAAAGGGAGCCGTTGCTTATGAGGGTACATAAGCAGACAAAGGATGGGGATGGGTAAGGGATTTTGTTCTGGAGACTGATTTTTTAGGGAGAATTGGTCATAACATACATATCTAATTTAGTTGGGAATACTAACTAACGTTCCCCCCACCAGAAATAAAAGCTGCCAGGAGTGACTCTGCCACCGGGATGCTGGGTGGGCTCCAGCCTCTCCTCCTGCAGAACGATGCTGTGCAGGGACCTCACAGCAGCAGCTGCACTCCTGATGCACTGCCACAGGTGGAGGTGCCCCAGGTTTGCCCACCGCCATGCAGGTGAGCCCTTTGGCTCCGTGCTCCACCCCGGCTTGGGAAGACGAAGCCCCTCACTGAGCAAGGGGCTGTCAGGGAAAGTCATCCCTTTTTTTCCCGAGTGACAAATGCCCTTGTCTTCTTGGGCACCACGTGACAAGGCAGTAGTAACTGTGCTTCAGACCAGACGAAGGCACAACCATTCATGATTTTCCATTTTTTGTCACATTAATTTGGGGGGGAGGGGAAGTAGGGCAGAGAAAAGGCTTTGAATCCAGACAGACATGTGTGTTTTAAATTATGTTTTGTGAATTGAAGCAAGGCAGATGCTTCCAACAAGCACACATTTTGCTACTGTTTGCAAAGCAGACACACACTGGCACATGGTTGTAGGACATGAATTATACTTCTGTGCTTCTGATTTGTAACCACACCTGTATACCCTTAGAAATGCTAATAGAAAAAATACGAATTTAGGCACAAAGGAGAATCTAATAAGAGGAACATTTGAATGGGTAAGGAAATGTCTATTCCCCCCCACAACCCCCCCAGTCATTAGGACTGGAGGAACATGCTTATAGTAATTAGGTAAGATTGATTTAGAGGCTGAACACCACCCACAATTTGTGTAGTCTGGGGTCAGGCAGGCAGCTGCAGAAACCGCTCAGCTAATTATGAGAATTCACTGTTCGTTAATAGAATCTCTCTCCACAAACAGCAGCTGTGTGTTTGCTCACGCAGATTATTAATTCTGGCCTTGCCTCAGCTGCAAGTTTCTGCTGCGTCGAAAGGAATCCTCTGATAGAAGTGTCAGTTATCACCCAAGCGATGCCAGGGGAGAAGGGAAAAGCAGAAAGAAAGGAGAATATCTTCTAATCACAGGTGGATAAAGATTTTTTTGCAGATACTTTCCTTTTCTGCCTCTTACTCCCAAACAATTAAATGCCAGTTTTGGAACTCATTAATCTGTAGGCAACCTGGCGAGATCTAATTTATACCTGTCAAGAGCAATGGGCAGCAGCTAATAGGAAAATAATTGCAATTGTAAGTCTACTTTCTCACTTGATAGTATGCTTGCTTTTAATGACAAATCTTTGATATGGTGCATCAGAACATTATAAAAGATATTGTCTGCATCAGTTCTACAGCCATGTATATCCACCTTGTTGTGCCATGTTTTCTTAAAAAAATGTATATTTGTATTTTTTGCAAAAATTGAAGAGGCAGCTTAACAAATGTGGCATATTATCATTTACAGATATAAACTCCTGCTTCATACCAAATGAGAAAATAAGGTCAGCTTTGTATGTAAGATACCATATCTTGCTACATAGCTAGATATAAAATATGCATATAAATTATTTGCTGAAAAATCAAGACACGAATAAATCTTGGCTCAGTCAAAGTAAAAGCTGAAACTCATACTCATGTTAATAAGCAGCAATGACTCCTAAATTCTTAGATTTGATAACCATATAGAATATTAGGGCTTTGGGGAGAGAAGAATTTCCTCTCTGTATCGTATCACTGTCACAAGGCAAACTATCTGGTATTCAGGTAAGGTCCCATACTGCAACATTCAGAAATATTCTCAGGAATGTTGACATATCTG
The DNA here is from genome assembly GCA_008033365.1 of Pseudorectes ferrugineus. NCBI lineage: Eukaryota > Metazoa > Chordata > Aves > Passeriformes > Pseudorectes > Pseudorectes ferrugineus. Next base: position 9,375 of record QWTY01060481.1, read on the forward strand.
TGAACAGAAGGTTCCTGTTGTGAAAGATAAAACATCCATATTGTGCATTTGGATGGAGATGTGTGGGAGGCATGCAGAATATCCCCATCTGCAAAGTAAAGGGGAGCAAAGCCCCACCTTTACATCATACTGCCTTGTGAAATAGGTACTTGTCACGTCTGCTTAGGCCACTGAATTAGGCCAAGATATGAAGATTTTCTTTGCAATGTTGCAGAGCTCAGTTTAATGGTAAGTGAGCATCGGTGTGGGGAAACACAACTGATGCAATGATTTAGTAAGAGCTGTATTCTTGTAATAAATGTAGAATACTGTTGACTGTTGGAAAATTAAGCTGTTGGGTTTGTGGTAGACAAACTAGACCCAGTTAATCCCCCAGTGTATCTCTGTTTATTTCAACACTGCTGCAAAGTTACCCCAAAGACAAACTTGGTCCAGCATGTTTTGCTGCTTTAAATGTTAGCAGAGGACAGCATGGGTCAGTGGCCTGTGATGTATGATATAAAGCCCTCTAACAAATGCTTTTGAAAAAACTGCTTTTTCTTACAAAAGTGAAATGGAAAAAATGTTCTGTGTAAACAGATTGAGGTTTGATTTTGGGGTTTTTGTTGGTTTTATTTTTTCACTAAAATAAATATTTCAATATTTGATTTAAGGCTTTTTGAGAATCCCTCACAGTGTTTTGTGAAAGCAAACAAAAATGTTCATGTTCACTCATCTTTTTTCATGAGGCAAAACATCATTTTGTGGCCAGCTCTTTCTCCCAGAGTCCTAAATCTGTAATTTTTCAAATACAAACACAGCCTAAATTGGCAATTAAATTATTTCAGCTTCCACTGAAATCCCTAACATAACTGTTTCATGATAGGTCTTGCAGCTACATGCAGGCAATTGCACAAGGAAATGCCAAATCTTTCTAGACATCTTCAGCATCTGTATAAATCTGGTCCTTATTAGCAAAGACCTATTAACAGAGAAGGTTACAAAACTTTTTCACTAGAAATTACCTTGTCCTATTATTCAACTTTCACTAGTTTGCACATTTAAACCATTCTTTCTCACCTTCTAAAGTAAAAGGTACTGATACCCTACTAATAGGAAAGAGGCATCAATCCTATGAAAGACAAGCTGTAATTAATTTTCTGCAGTGCTTATGCACATCACTGTGATTACTGTTGGTAAGTATTCAGGGATCAGTAATGACCACTGTGGACTTGTGAAAGTAATTTGTGTGAGGAAAGGAATAGATTTGATAAAGCTGCAATAGATTTGAATGCTTTTTCTATTACTGAATGTTTGCCATTCATGTTATACTATGAACACTTCCTTAGGAGTTTTGCAGGTGTATAAAATGTCTAAGTTAATTCTGACTGTGAATTTAAAGTGTGTCAGAACACCTATGCTCTGGAATAAACCATGGGTTTGGGCTAACAAACTCATTTAGTTACCTTAAGACAGGAAAAGAGAACGTGGGATTTGAACAAGTAAAAGCCAACTGAAAAAACCAGCAAATTTTCTGATATTTTTTCCTTGCATTGAGATAAACTACAAAATTAAATAAGATTTTTGTAATGATTTGCAATTTGATTCTTTTAAAGCAGCACTTAAGGGGAGTCCGCATGGCAACTAGTTTTGCATATTTAAAGGACTGGGAAAATTGCATAGTTTCATCACTTAATCCTTACCATGAACTTGCAGGCAGAAGTACATTTAGAAGGGCATTTAGAGCTCTCTCTTCCAGGGCTTGTTCTTGCAGTGGTTTGTGCTCTAGCCTGCTTTCCCTCCCCAACCATTCCTTCTTTCTCCTTGCATGTCTTTCCATGCAAACTCTCCGTATTTCCGTATTAGAATCCATCTTGCTAATGAATTAAACACCTTGCCTTCCTACATATAGCCAAACTACTCAATGTATAGCACATATTGCAGTTTTTAAAATATTTCTAAGCAAGTGTTTACAGTTGCACTGAGGTGGAGCGGGATTTACTTTGAGCTGTTTGGCAGAGGGAGAAGGTAACCAAGGGTTCCTCTTTCAGCTCACTTCTCTGTGACTTTGTAGTAGAAAGTTTAATGGCTTCTTTTTTCTACAGCCTTGAAATGTTCCAACAAGATGTCACTGAGTTTTATCGTCATCACTCCCATGTAGATGGTCAGGGACTTGAACTGGCTGCTATTACGTGGTTTGCAGTTTTTGTGCCAGCTCCTAAACACTGAAATATCTGTTTGTGCAGTAGTTTCTATATATCACTAATACATAGCTTGAAATGTACGTGAGCTATTTTCCCCAATAGGAACTTATGTAAATAAGTTTATGGGCATATCATACTTTCAGTTGTAAAAAAAGGAAATAAATACTGCTGAATTATGATGCTCTGGTTTTCCTATTATATTAAGACTTTTATCAAGTGCTCAAGACTGAAAAGTTCTCAGAAAACCTAAGCCTTTGTGTCATTGACATGTTACGCAATTTCAGCGTAACTCATTCCTATTGGAAAAATGTTGAGAAATACAAACTGTGTCTATCACTTCACCATGAAACCCTTCTTTAATTCTATTGCAGTTCTGTTGCAACTTTGATGAAGTTACTCCTCCCCTTAGTTTCATTTACACTTACAAGCACTTCTACTTAATGCGGTTTTTCTAACACCAGCATTTGTTGTTTGTGCATCAGGTTGCCAAGCCCTTTATATAATGGGAATAATTTCAAGATTATAATGATATCCCCAATAAATTATTTAATATATTTCTTGAAAAAAGAGGTAAAGGAACTCTTCTGGGTAATTGGTGTGCAGTAAGCCACAGTACCAGTTGTATATTCATTTTTCTCCAATGTATGCAATTATCCACTCAGCCTGTATCCATTAATATTATTTTTCTTCCTAAGCTGGAAGTATATAAAGCCATTAGAAAATAATCCAAAGAATTCTATTTGCTGAATAAATTTTAATTTGCATGGCACCAGGAATTTTTTATTAATGGGAAATAAATTATTGCAATCTTATGGAAGGCGACAAGTTAATAGCTTTGTGAAAAGTAATGGAGAGAAAATGATCTTGAAAAGGTCAGGTCTCCTGTCACAATGTCTTTATGCACAATTAAAACAAGTCAAGAAAGTGGCTATATAATCAGGACCATGAATATGCATTATATCCTAATGAGAGTATGAAGATAGAGATGGGTTAGTGCTAAAGTCATGGTGAGGTGGTGACATAAAAACGGTAATTTGTGATGTAGTATTTAACTACGTGCTTCTGTTTCCTTTGGGAGAATTAACTCGTTGCTACCTGGCTATTCATTATTTTACCCTCCCCAGTATACTAAGTGAAAAGAGATTTCTCTGCAGGAGCACACATACACATAGAATGTGTTTTACTCTTCTGTAAAGACACTCCCCGTAATTATGTAAATCACAAAATATCTCTCCTCTATCACTGCAGGAAGACCTCAAGAATGTTTGTTACTGTTACATTTTGAATTCTAGAAGTTGAAAGGCATTTTCACGTTACATAGCAGGTTTAATATGTCATGGCTCAACCATGCTAAAAGTATCTTATTTCCTGAGGTGCTTCTATGCCAGGGAAGCATCCACTTCAAGGTGTGAGGTATTGTAATCCTCCATGCCTCTGGCATTATCCATTCATGGAGGAAGAAGTTCTGCCCTTCCATGTGTGTGTTTTGTGCTGCTCCCCTTTACTCCTTCTCAATGAGAAGAGATGGGACTTTTCGAAAGTAGAAGAGGAGGGTCATACCCTTGTTTGTGACTACATCTAGTTACTGTTAGGAAACCTTTTTTGGAATATGCCTGGCTAGCAATAATCATCTACAAGAAAAAATTAACTTACCTTCTTAAGCACTGAATTTCCTCCTGGTAACAGTGGTTTCAGTGGTCCCAGTGCTGCTAATGGGTGCTATTGAGTCTTGGCAATTATTCTACATTGTAATTGAAAATCAGTAAGAGCATTCTGATTCAGTGGTCATTTAATAAAATATAATGGTCACTGAACAATGATTTTGATTAGCTAATGGCAATTTAAAGGTTTACGACACCTCTCACAGCATTGCTGATTTGGGAATGCTATTACAAGTTACTCCCTAAGAGCTTGGTTTATGCTCAAAAATAGGAATAACTAGGAGGGGAAGCAGATGCAGCTGGCATCGTATAATGCTCTGTTTGGGTGTCAGAGTCGTATTCAGTCCATGTTGATTAGATTTCCATAGATGGGCATTCAGCCTGTAACTCTTTCCATATATTGGCTCATTTAGTCTATACTTTTCTTGTTTGCTGCTTGTTTCTTTGCCCACTATACTACAGGTTTCTTAACTGTATTATCAGTGGATTTTGTACACGAGAATAGAATTAGGTGCTTTTGTGATGAGACTCTTGTCAGGATTTTTTTATGTTTTTGATGTTAAGAGATTAAGCTTGAAAACTTACTCAATGAGCAGAAAATAGGCTACATATAAAATTTACACTTTAATGTCTTATCTGGTCACCAGGGGTCTGTGAATTAAGGAGCCCTGAGCAGGCTCTGCCATTTTTCTGTTGCCAGCTGTCCTGTCAGTAAGAAACCAGTCAGGATGTTCCTTATCTGGAACCAACAACATTCAGCCTATTTGTTCCCAGAAAAGAAGTAATACAGTGGCCACAGTTACCTCCTAACACAACTATAAGAGAGTTACTTCCCTGGGATCAGACCTGGCAGCATTTGTGGATATGTAAAAACTGAGGCAGAACGGGCAGGGTTGTAAACGAAGTCCCTGTAGTTCTAGTGGTTTGTCACTACGGGTCCTCAACAGGTGTTTTGCTGACAATACAGCTGTGTATTTCTGCTTCGAGGTTGTCCCACAACTGTGTGGTTGGTCATGGTGACTGGCCTCAGTCCATGACCTCAGACCTGGTTGCAGCATCCAGGCTTTTAGGTTTCCAAACAGGTACATGGAGCATGAGCTGCCATTTTCCTGTGTGCTTTGAAGACAGCGGGCAGTGCTCCTAATGAAGCAAAAAATGAGTCAAGGAAACTGGTGAAAGTGAAGTGCACAAACCTGCAGAGTGAACAGTGTTTGCTTGGCTCGGCACTCTCCTAGGGGTCTATGCAGTTATCTGAGGCTGATGTCCAGCCTCAGAAGGGCTTTCCATACGGTATCTTCATGGTACAAATTAGCTGCAGAGGTCCCTGAGCAAGTAAATCTTCAAGTTATGGATTCTCATCATTTTACCCAGGTCTGGAAGTAAGGCTTTCACAGTCAGAGAAGCAGGTTTCTTTAAATAGGGGTAGGAGCCAGACGAAAGGTGTCTTGCAGATTCTTGACCCAGGCTGGTGTGGATGCAGGCATGCAGGCAGACATGCTCTGTGGGTGGCTCAGTACCCCAGGCGTGCCAGCATTCTGCTCACAAATTGTCACGGGTAACATGGCAGAAGTGCCTCCTCTTTCTCTGTCTGTAACACCCCTTGTCTTTGACTCAGAGTACTGATACGTTTCAGGAGGTAGAGAGGGTGGAACGGCAACTTACACTGCCAGCCTCTTCCTCCCTCGAGCAGGGCAGAGCAGGGCAGGGCACACACTGGGTCCCTGACACATTATCCCAGCTTGAAAAGCAAGTTGGAGCACTAAGATATGATGGCAGATTTTCTGAACATCAACCAGTCACTCCAGCAGTGAGTCCAAACTTTCTTGGAGATGTCCCTGCTATATGAAATGGTATATATATGCTGATGAAGGTCAGCTGCATTTCTCATTTTCTAATGACCCTGTACTTTTGGTTTATGTGCTGTTGAAATACTTGGATGATATTTCCAGGTACCTCAGTTTTACTGTAGGGAAACAGAATTCTCATCAAGTGATGCTGATGGGAAGAAATCATCTACCTCGTTCACACTGCTGGTTTTGAAATTAACTGTGGTTACTCATAGGGGAAAAAAAAACGGTTTAAATGAATAGTTCAAGGAAAACTTTCTGGCTTAGTACAGTTATAATATAAAAAAAATGAGGAGAATATGCATATAGAATGCCACAAAATAGGGGTTTTTTCTTTGCAGTTATGATGGCTTTCCCTCAGATTAAATCTCATTTTGAACTTTTGCCATTCTAAGTGGAAGAAGTGATAGAAAGAATCCAGAAGCGGACAGTGAATACCTCTAAGAGGGTGGAGAGTCTTCTGTAAATACCAAGTTTGTTGTTCCTGCTGTGAGTGGTAGAAACAGCAGAAACATGCAATGCTTGAAAAGCATTGCACAAACACTAGGTACAGAAAATGAGCGGATTAAAAAAGACAAATAAAATGCTCTGAGGAGTGTATTGAAAAGCAAAAAGTAAATTAAAATACCATTGTAACATAAAGGAGGAAAGAGCTAAAAAAAGTTGTAGAGAAAAAGCATTTAATCTAAAACAAAAAATATGATTTATTCAATATATGTGCTGACCTTGTGAAACTTATTGCCTCAGGATATTGTTTATCTTAAGAGTTTAATACAGTTTTTTAAAATGAAGATTCAACCTCTATATAAGTAAAAGGGAATGTGTGTCCCTTACATGGGTAAAAGAGACTCTGAAAAGAACTTTCCATTAGAGAATCTTCCACAAAATATTAGAGTATCTTCCACAAAACGATGCCAGCAACTGATGCCAGAAGGAACACAACTGTGAGCCATTTCACGACATCAGCACCTATATTTCTGCCCAAAAGAGCTGTTCCTCATTCCCTGCTCTCTCTTTTCATTTGCCAACAGTCCCTCCTCAGCTTCCCTGGTACCGAATCCCCTAGATTTTTTGAATGTACGTGAGGGGTATAAGGTGACCTGATAATACAGAGGGGCTAGAAACCAGAACAAGGCTGATGGCCAGTTATGTTGATAAAACAGCTTGCCCTATCTCTGTTTCAGCTAACATTGAAATTCTGACATACCGCCCCGCAATTTCCACTCACCTTTTCTTTTTTCCCCGTGTGCAAGAATAAAACAACTGTCCTTAAGTCACGTCTTTTCCCTCTAGATGAATGCTTTTCATGTTGTTTCTAAAACTCCTCTCTCTCAAGGTGAATATGTGCCAGTTAGGCAGAGTCAGAGGTAACACCACTATAGAGAAATTCTTTTCAGGGATTTCAGCTGTCAAGAATGATAATAACCCTCTATGACACACAAACATAGACTTTTTCTTTGGTATAAAACAATGTGTAGCTTTATTCCAGACTAATCAATAGCTTAGACTTTTAGAGTTTGCTAAAAAATTGTTAAAGTGCTCAACTATTTACTTGTGTTGAAGTAATGAGAAATTAAAGCAAAATGCACTTATTAAAATAGTATGCACAAGCTGAAAAGGAAAGTGTGTGTATGTGTGTGTGTGTATGTATATTATGTGTATATATATACATGTATGTATATATGTACGTGTTTGAGTGTGAGAGAGTGTATCTGTATATAAATATAAATTTCCAGTTCCTGGTTCTTTGTGAGGAACTAATTTGGTCTAATAGATGAAGTGTTTGAAATCTGAAAACAATGTTTTGATGGTCAGAGCAGCAAAAGGGGAAGGTGTTAAATATGGCTTATTAGCATTTTATGGAGAAAAAGAAATTCAGAATCCTCATGAGACCAATAGAGAGAGGGAAAAATACAGTACACATGTAAATTAACAGCCAGCAATCCTCGTACCTAAGGAAATATCCGCAGGACATCTTAAATCATCTAGAATTTGGGTATACTCATTAACCCATGGGAGTTAACCATCTGGCAAGTAGAATACAATGCCCTAACTAGTGTTGTTGTGTTGTTGTTTTATAAATCAGGCTGGATCCAACCGTACTGCTTGCTTAATGGAAAGTATATTGTCATTAACATCATGTCCATCGCCAGATCACAATGCATAAAAATTATATATAACACAAACAAAGAAGTCATCCTAAAAGCAGTATTAGTGTGCATAGCTTTGATTGAAGATGTGATACAATAACTCTGTGTTTAAGTACACTCCTGTAAAGATTTCCCCTTTTAAAAAGTAATGATAGTATTTAGCAGCATATATGCACAGATTTATATCTGATGTCAAATACTGCAAATATAAAACAAATGCAAATGAAAGCCATACAATGCCTTCTCTCTGTAGATTGTTTTTTGACTGAAAATAAATCATATAGTAAATACATTTAAATTAACTCAACTCGTTTAAGTATTATACTGACATTGACACAGAAAGATGTATTTATTAAACTTTATTTTATTTAGAATCAATGTTATTATTTGGACTTTGAGAGAGAGAAAAAACAAACATTTTACATTTATGTACATGAGACATCAAGGCATCCTTTTGAACAAGATTTGCTGGCACTTCTGAGCAGCTGAAAATCAAGCTGGGAGTGCCCATGGTCCTTCTCCACGAGCTATGACGGACTTGGAGGAAGCCAACGTGGTAGCAGGTCTGAGACCTACTTCAATCAAGCAAGCAATAACTGAAATAATGTTCCATTGTTTACAAATGCCTTTTCAAAGAACTCAGAGAATTCAGGTATAATCTGAGTTTGTGTGTGCATGTATCCATGGGTGTGATTAAAGACACAGCAGAGTGAGACAACCCTAAAGAGGAGGAAAGTCCCCCTCACCTCACTGTCTCCTTCTCTCCTGCTCCAGCAGTAGGGACTGGAAGGCCAGGCTGGGTCTTCAGCAGGAGGTGAAACAAGCCCAGTGGAGCAGGGTCTGCCCTAAGCACCTTGCTATGGCTTTGCTTGTTGTCATGCCCTGTCTTGTACTGTGTTCACTTGGTGCCACACAAGCATGGGACAAAATGAGCTTCTTGGCCCCCTGGCTCAGACTCTAAGAGAGGATGCAGATCAACCCAGGTGGATGGACAAAAGAATACATAAAAATAATGGGAAAGCATGTACCTGAATGATGCACTGTTAGCATAATACACCAACTGCCAGAAACAAAGGGAAAAGCTGAATACAGAAAGTGCTACTGTGAAAAATGAAGAACTTTGTTCCGTGGTGAGTATACGTAGTAACTGCATGACTAGAATTTCTTTTCTGACACTGTCTGTAGTCTTGATTGGATTAAATTTATTTTTAAAGACTTATCCAATTTCCCCTTTCCCCATTTCCTTTCCCTTGTGATGTTGCCACTCTATTAATAGCCTCCCTAGTGAGATCCTAGGGCAAGAAGTGAAGAAAAGTATTGAGCCAGATCCTCATTGGTATAAATTAATATAATTCCAACTGACCTCATGTTATTCCACTAGAGTATCCCAGTGTATCTAATTATAAAGATAGGTTAACTTTAACTAAGCAGCAAATATATTACCCAAATTGGAATTTATCCAGAATGTGGTTTCGGATATTTAAGTCCTTAGTAAATCTACACAGTATCTTCTGTTAAAATTTATTTTCTAAAATAAAAATCCCACTTTATCAGCAAAGTAGCAGATTCAATAGGAATATCTGTTGGAGAACAATTCAAGGACACATGCTTACTATTAATTGAAGTAATAGATTCACCTTGGAAAATCCTGAAAACTTTCTGTTCAAGCATTGCTGTATAATTCCCCAATTTACACAGTTAATGCAGAGACTGCAGGCTCCTCACAAACTGATTAAAAGCAAACAAGTCCAAACTGTCTGATTTAGTGAAGTGTGACTTTTCATACCATACAACTTACTTGTTATAAAGCTATGGGCTTGCTAATAGGATCATCACTCCAAACAGCACTTACTAGAAATCTCACTTTCCATATGTCAAAGCTGCAGTGACTTTATCTCGCAAAGAACTCACTTACATCCTTTACTTGTTTCGTAAATGTAGTTTTATGGACCTTCTTTAGTATCTGACACTAAGATCTCCAAACTCTGAAACACTCAGGTGAAGTACATTAGAGTTCATTTTTCAGAAGTATTTATCATAAGCTATTAGGAGGAGAATTAAAATTGCTAGTAGAGTTGACTGAGCTTTTAAGATTTGTCACTAATCTATTTGTGTAAAGAAGGATCTTGTAATATTCCCTGCCTGCACAAATATCAGTCTCCTGTTCTTATTTTAATCTGTAGAACGTATGATTGAGAAGACAAATAGAAGCCTTAAAATGGGAAATCACTTTTCCAGTGAGTCTGTAAAATTAAAATCATTACAACATAAAACTCTTCTTAGGAAAATAGATCCTAGGATTTAAATATCATAAAATATCAAGTGCATTCTTCCTTGCACAAAATGAAAGGTCTAAGGTTTCCCTCAGTCTTTGGATGTATCAAAGTCCTCATCCGATTCCCAAAGTACTACAAACTGGACACTTTTGGGGGCCATCATTCTTCTTACACTACTGCATAACTGTAGTTGAACTGACATGCCTTCCTGTGAAGAGAAGATAATACACCTACTCATCTCAGCACTGAGAAGGCAATGTTCCTACCAGCTGTGGTTCCCAGAGCAAACACTGCGCTCAGAATCACAAAATCGCAGAATCTGTTTGGTTGGAAAAGACCTCTGAGATCGTACAGTCCAACCTTTGACTGATCTCCCCTTTGTCAACTAAACCATGGCACTAAGTGCCACATCTAGTCATTTCTTGAACCCCTCCAGGGACGGTGACTCCACCACCTCCCTGGACAGTCCATTCCAATGTTTCACAACCCTTTCCACTAAGAAATTCCTCCTAATGTCCAACCTGAATCTCCCCTGGAGCAGCTTGAGTCCTGTCATTTCTCTTGTTGCCTGGGAGAAGAGGCAGACCCCCATCTTACTACATCCTCCTTTCAGGTAGTTGTAGAGAGTGATAAGGCTTCCCCCAAGCCCACTTTTCTCCAGCTCAAACCACTGCAGGCTCTGATAAATGCAATAGGGCATCCCCCAGTTGCGAATGCACTGCTCAGCACAGCTAATTGTGAAAATCAACACTCTGGTCAAGGTCATCACTTCTTAGCTCAATGTGGTATTGACTAAGCTCAAACTTTTTTACAGGTTTGTTATTGTCATGGATGAATAAGATCAGTTTACAGGAGATGTCATTTCTGTAATCTGTACAATTAAGTGTATGCATCAGGAGTGGCAGAAATGAATGCACCTGAATCCCTCATGGAAAAGAGCATGTCAAGTAAATGTATGAAGAAGGCTAAGAAAGAGGTTTTATAGAAATCTTCTTTAAACCCACCAGCACCAAGAACTTTCCCTTGGGATAGATTTTAAATTAGTTCATCTTTTCTCTTTTTCTCTCATAACGGCAGGGAGATTCAAGAAACCTTCCATCTCCCATGCAGATCACAGAGAGAAGTTGAAAGAATAGAGAAATATCTGTTCATCTGTGCATGATGCCAGGCTCTAATTTTTTATATAACTGCTCATAGCATTTCTGAACTATTAAGCTTAATAAGGTCTCGTGGGTCTGTATGTGTGTGAACGTTTTACCCCACAGAGCTCCTCTAACTGCTTTTATGACCGTGGACTTATAGTGAGAAATCAGCAACCAACACGTAATCTCATTTTATCCCAGCTATTGGTACAGACACTACCTAGTAAAAGTGATGGATATCTGAATTTTATAGATTATGAGTGAGTTTGCAATGGTCTGTAAAGTGGCTGCTTGAGGCAAAGTGGCTTCTTGAGGCAAAGAGAGGGGTTGGCTAAGTCTGTTACCTGCTTTCTTAATCTTCTAACTTTGCTCTCAAGATCAATCCGTTTGTATTAGCTCTCATTCCTCCTAGGAATGGCAGAAAGATAGAGCCTCAGATCTTTTCAGAAGATTACCAAAAGCTGAGACAAGAGAAGAGAGAAAATTCTTGGAACATGCTAGTTTCCATATATAATAGATATGAAATTCAATGTACTGAACAGATAAAATATCTTCAGCTTCTAATTTTCACTGTTAAAATCTAGCTTTAAAGGTTATAAAAAGACAAACTCTACAAAAGCCTGTGTATTTACTTAACAAAATATAATACAAATAGTACTAAATCCAGCAAGAATTATGGCAGAGCTGTCTGGTAATTTTTCTGTATAAATGCTTTTCCAGCATAAAATAAAATATTCATAGGAATGTTTCCTAAAAGAATTTCAGTTCTACCAAAACATTTCAGTTTTTCTACTTAGAAAAAGCAAACTCTTTCACTGCAGATTGAATCAACCTATATCAAAACACCTGCTTCTGAGCACAACCAGACATTTCATTTGAGACTGGTTCAAAATTAATTTTCAGCCTTTCTTTCTCTCCTGTTAAAGCAGCAGACTGCTGCTGTTTTCCTTTTAGGCCCAATATTTGTTTGATTATAAGAAGCACAAACTCTATTCTACCAGAGAAAATGTGTATAATTCCAAATAAAATAAATGTCTACTAATTGTTTAGCATGTTTTGTTGATTGCAACATCGAAGTTTAGTCTGTTCAGTCACATCAAGTTGAGACAAAACTGGACAAGATGCCAGGGGGCAAACCTCCAGCAGGAAAATACCTGTTTTTTTCCAGATACCCTTGAATAAAAGGGTGGTCTTAAATCTCTGATAAGAAAGTAACTACTATGTTCTTTTGGTGGGTTCAAAAGATAATGCGATAGGAGTTTAATTCAAACTGGAAGCTAATACCAGTGAAATCTCAGCTTTAGTTGCACCTGAACGTGGGAGACATTAATGTCTGTTATATCATTGCTGCAATCCTCATGTCCAGCTGAATCCATCTGTATGTTCTGCTCCAGCCACCTTCAGATTTCCCATTAACACCAACTGCTGCTATGCTTTCCAACATAATAGAATATAATTCCAGCCAACTCTCCAAGTTCCCTTATTCCCCCTTTTTTTTGGCTCCACCCTCTTTACGTATTCATTTAGATACACCTAGACCATACCTACTCTGAAGCATGTAGTTTTCTTATTAGTTTGCACTGTGTGAAGAACAACACAACCTTGTTCCTTCAGTAGTCCTCTGGGAGTTATGTAAAATAAGTATAAATATGCCCATTTCACAGGTTTGAAAATTTATCAAAATACTCCCAGATCTTTGTACACTGTAAAAAGTATGTTTGCATAAAGTATGAGAAGACTAGTTTTCATCAGCCCCATAATTTCACATATGAAACCCATATTAGAGAGTAATCTCTAACTGTCTCTAATGCCAAAATATTTTGAAGTATCATTTCCCACTTTTTTCCTCTCTGTTCAAGAGGGGCTCCTACTTTTTAGTCATCAGATCCACCTACACACTTGCCAATCAAACATTAGATCTCTTAATTTCATTTATTGAAGAAATTAAAACTCTCCTTCCCATTGAAATAACTGTTCAACATCTGAACTGCATCTGATTTCAGAGAAAATTCAAGCTGATTTATGCATTTCAGTGATGGGAGCATTTATGCCTATCTTCATGGTTTGTGAACTGTGACTTTCATAGCAACCTGAACAGTAACTGCCTTGCAGGACAGCCTCCACTTAAAAGCAAAAGCAAATCAAGAGTTCCTTGTGACTGCAACTCCACTCTACTTAAGGGGTTTTAGTTAATTTACTGAAAAAAATACATAAAATATAGCAGTCCACAATCTTCATTCAGGCTTCAATGAGAAAGATCCACTATGGATTTTATTTTCTTACACATATCTATTTGAACTCATTTTAACATGACTCAGCAAAGATTACCTATTTTTCTGTTAATCCTATCAACCTTTTACTCCACTAACAAAAGTACCAGCTAAGAGAGAGCACCCGTATACATCTCAGTTGCAGTTTGAAATACACTTTATTGATTCACTTCTTCCCTGTAGCTAACAAATACATTGCCAATTTCCCTAAAAAGCAGTTTGATCACATCAAGCAAGCTTTATTTTCACTGTCATATGATTGGAAATGGAATATTCCTGCAATACCTGTTTTCAGGGGTGGAACCACAGGTATTCTTTTAAATGAGACTTACTTCACCCTTTTCAAAGACATTGATTGTTTTTGAAAACTCAAATGCAAAATACTTGGAATGAATTGTTAGCCCAGGGCTGTATGCATGTTTTAATTAGAATCGACCCTGAATGAAGCAAATAGTCTCAAATACTTAAGATGTTGTAAAACATAGTCCAGATTTCACTCCTAGAAATAGTGATTTCTATTCAGAGGAGGAATCCAAAACTGGCTGAATCAAGATCCTACTTTCTTTCCCAGCCTGAAGAGCACACCACTCAAAACCTTGATGGAAGCACAACTTGAGCCCAAGCTACTTGGGCAATTAATTCTTTGTATAATTTTATTAACCTCATTTCAAGGTACTTGAAACTGGCACTTTGTCTGCACAGAATATGAACTGTCACGTCCCACACCCAGAGTGAATTAGTGACACTACAGTCTGGGTACTGTTCTCATTTTCCAGTATCACCACAGGTAACTAACCAAATGGAAGTCAAGAGCTGTGCCAGTAAAAAGCATTGTAAAGTAAAATCAGCATGTTTTTGGAAAGTCAGGTGTTTGGTCTGCATTATTTCTTAAAAAATAAATAAATAAAATGAAAGTGTTAATATATCTATCAAACCTGACTGTCACCTAGTGATTGCTGAATCTGTCTCCATTCTAATCCACAGACACCAGGGAAGAAGAAAAAGAACAACCCCCCACTCATCCCTCTTACAAAGGCAAATTAGCCAGATTGAAGTCAGCCACTGAAGGAGAGGGAATATGCTTTTGCCATGTCTTCCTTGCTCCTAGGTATGGGTCCTGGCAAAGATCACATCAACAAGATCGGTCCTTCCTGGGGTGCTGGATTTCTGAGTGGTAACACAGAGGAGTTGGTAAAAGGAGGGCAGTGGTCACATATGCCTAGCTAGCTAGCAGGAGGAAGCATATGGCCACCATTTGTTCCACCAACGGTGGTGTGCACACACCGCAAGCCCGCAGAAGGAATGCTATTTCGCTCAGCCAGACTTCCTCGCGGCTCTTCCAAGACACCCGCTTCTGCACGCTTCCCAGGAAACAAGGCGTAAGCTGGCCAAAACACTCCGCAGAAGAAAGGTTTCTTAACAGTGCTAAAGCCTTTCTCTCTTGTCCTGTACTAAGTCAAGTAAGTGCTTTGTGCTGCATTGCACAGATGGCTCGATGCTGCATGTGCACAAGTACAGCTGTTAGGTTTGGGGTGGGTTACATGGAGCTGGCAACTCTGCCTTTCAGTTGATATCTATGAAATTAACCAGCAGGCAGATTTTTGGGGAAAGGAGAGGAATTGCTGTGCAATATTTTAAAAATAAGATAGATACTCACATCTTTGGCACTGGATGTAAAACAATAATCTACCCCTCTAACAGTGCTTGCAGCAAAGACTCTATTTTTTCTCTTTGGTTTATTTTCCTGACTCTGTCACTCACACACTGCAACTGGGTGTCAGATTGTTTAGTCTAGTATTGAGACAGCACAAGTGCTCTCGTGTAGAGGCTTTATTTCTGGTTGGCTGTAGATCAGCTGGTCTTTTTAGGAGTTGTGTGAATGAGATTGGGCTGGAAAGCATGCAAAGGTCTGCAGAAAGTGGGCTGTTCTGGCTGGTGTGTGCCTGTATGCCAACTAACCCAGAGAGGTATTTGCATCCTGCCCCAAATCTTCATGTCTGCACACCAGGGTTTGTCACCCCAGCTTAGCACTGATTTCATCCCAAGCAATACGGGCACCTGGAGCTGCAAGTAAGTGAGACTGTCTTGAGTGAATGAACTGTGAATATTAGGGAGAATATATACTAAGCCACTTGAGTGCCATTAGTCCTTCATTGCCATCCCCACAGAACTGCTTCATGACAAGAGGATCAAGTTCTCCCCACCTTACTGAGAAAGAATCAGAAAGCTCTTCAGCACATCTGAGCCCCCAAATTTTAAGGCACATGCCTTCAGATGTTTTAATGTGGCAGTTCCTCAGTATGTCAGACACTGAATTTGCAATGTGTCTGCTCTCACGTGGCCTTGACTAACCCCGGTGGTCAGGATTCACATTAACTCTGTAGTGAAAGAATAGGTCTATCAGAACATTTTATCCCACTGATATTTAAGCACTAGGTTTCACTACAGCAACTTTGTAACTGATCACAATAGCTTTTTCTAAGTATTGATGTTTTAAATTACCTTTATGATTGTGTTTGAACAAACCTATTTTCCCTTTGTACCCGTACACTGATTTAATTGAAATTAGATACTTTTTACTATATTATTTGGTTACCTATTAACTTGATGTAGTTAACACATTCTTTATGGGTTCTCCTGCATTCATGATCCTCACCCTGATAATTCATGTAAGGGCATTACCTGCTTCGAGTAACTGGCAAGATGTTACTTGGGTAAAATTACTTCACACAAGTCTACGCTCAGAAAAAGCAGCACTGAAACAGTTAATTCAAACATAAATATGGCCAAGGTTACAGTAACGCTTCTGAACTTTAGAATATCATTCCCAAATCTCAGTAAAAAGAAAAACCTGAAGGAGCATACCCGCAGGGCTCAACATCAGTAAGCAGACATAGAGAGAAGATTGGCATCTACAGAATATAAAACAAGATTTAGTACATAAGGTGAAAGAGGTATCTAAGGTTCTCAGGGGACAGACTATTTCAGTCTTTTGAAATAAGTGGTTTAAGTCTTCAGCTCAGCTCCCTTTGTAATATAAAGCCTATGTGTCCTCTTTGAGTTAGACCATGCAGTATTACAATTCAAGTACCTCTACTTCATATGGCTTTGTCACTATACATGAATGTAGCTATATTTTTACATTTCTTGTATGTTTTTACTTTTAGAACAAAAATATTTTAAATTGTGTATATTTTAATGGTGTGATTGAAATTACATAATCATGGGGAAAATCAAGAGATAAATAAGAAAAAATTATATTCTTAAATAAGAATATAATTAAAAATTATAATTGAAATAAATACTTTAATTTAACAGATAGCAATGAATTCACAGGTATTGCTTCCTCCTTGCCTGTACCTTGGATATGCATCATCACACAAAGCTGTACGGCCCTGCCTTTCTGACTTTGCAGAGGCAAAAGTGCAAAGTGACTGCTCCCTACTAACACTGGGAAAAAAAGTAATTGGTTTTGGCTGGCATTGGTCCATATCTTTGGTATCGTTATTGCAATGGTGACTCAGACAAAATCACTGTGTAGAGGGCAAAAAATATGTGCTTAGTTGGATTCATGACTATTATATTTTAGGTTTTTAGTGACTTAACACCTCATTCAGGGGCTGGAAGTTTTAGATTTGATGTATAAGTGAAAATTTTAGATTTTCTTGTATCTTAAAAGGGAAAAAAAATAATGAAGTGGACAATGCAATTTGCAAGAACTGTGCTTTTTAGCAGATTATTTAAGAAGGCCAGAAAAAGCACTGTTTCTATGCTCTTGAAGAAATAAAGGAAAATACATCTGAATCTCTACAGCAGTCATGATGTGCCATGCTGGTATGCTGAAAGTCAAGCATTACGCACTGCCTTAGAAACCCAGCCACCATGAGGATCAAACTGGGTCCTGAATCAATAAAGATGACAGGACTGTTCACAGGATGAGTGAGTTCAGGATGACACCCTTCCAGCATAGAGTGAAGAGGAGACATTTGTTTTAGCTGACAGGAAGCCCCAATTAAAAAAGCTTCTGTCTTTCTAACAGTTAGCTGTGGGAAGTCATTAGTCATCGCAGACTTTAAATCTGACAGTCAGACAGTACCAGCTCTTTACAGGAGCAGGTAACAAAGGGTGAACTAATAAATATAGTGGAACTACATGTACCATGGGCATCCATATGAACCCCAGCATGGATACAAAAAGAACAGCAATTATCAGTGGCACCAAGATCAAAAGAAATATGTGTTGTTGGTGGAATGTCTGTTATCCCCAGACATGACCATAAAGGACACTGATGGATGGCTGTTTACCACGATATGTTAACCTTTCTGGGGACAGGTTGCTTTCAGATCTTGTGTAGGTTACTCACAGCAATTGATGTGAAGGGTAGTTCTTGACACAAATTGTCAAACCACCATAGTTTCCAGCAAAATGGATAATGATGAATTACATCTATCACAAATTCAAAGGTATGACAATGTTTTTGACAACATGTGTTAAAGCTCTCTCAGTTTTGCTGAATTGTCCCATCCATCTGAACCATGCTGGATGTCTGGTAGCCAACTCAGAGGCATCACCACCATGTCTGAAGTCTTTGTGTGTTTTGCACTGGAGGTGCTTCAGGTACTGAGGAAGAAGAAAACTGTCAGTCCTCGAGCAGGCTTCAGGGATACAGAGAAAATAGGTCTGGGCTTTGGTTTTGTTTACAAACTGAGGAGAAGAGTATTGCTGCGGGAATCCTTGATACTTTTCCAGAAATTTTAATCTAAACATATGAAATGGGATATTTTGCTGCAAGATCTGTGACATACAGAAATTGAAAGCAGAAAGCAAGCAAGCAGAAGGCTATGCTCTGCTGTGATCCAAGCAAGGGACATCACAGTTGTACCTCTTACACAGACGGAAGGCTACCCTATCCCTACTGAATTTTGAGTCTAAGGGTCATTCTATGACAAGAAAAGGAAAAGAAGAAGCTGGCTTTCTTCTCTGCATAGTAGCAACTCATTTCTGCTGCCTGTCTTGAATTTAGACAGCAGTTTGTGTCTCAAAAGTACCTCAGAGACACTCCTTAGCTAGGCATTCTTATTTTCAGTATGTTTCCTCCTCCATTTCCTCCACTTTTTGCAAAAATATTCCTGTATAGCCAGTCTGTTTCTGTGGGGATTTAGCTATAGCTATAGAAATTATTTATCTAGTGCTATAGTTTTAGTCTACAGTAGTGTATATATGGCTTATAAACTTAGGATATTTTAAAAGTAAAATGTAGAGTGTTTATTTTACCATAGACTTTTTCAAATACTCGCTTTCTCATGACAGCACAATTTTTATGGAAATAAATGTGACAACACAACTGTATTTTGTAATAACTGGGAATCAAACAAAAGGAGCTGACTGATTCTGAAGATATTGAGGCACTGTTTTCACAACATTAACCAAGAAAGAATTTCGATTAAAGCAAAAGTAAAATCATAAATTATTTAAATGATGTCTAAATCAAATATTGTTTTTCCCATTTTATCACATAGTGCTGATTGTTCTTTAGGGTCAGTAAGTCCCTTTCTAGCTCAAATTGCCTACATGCAGGTATCGGGTAAATGTTCACCAAGATGTGCCCCATTCCTTTATCCAGGGTTGAAAGTCACCAAAGAGATTTTTGTAACAGAGGAAAAAAACAGAACTGCCACAAGAAAACTCTGTCTGTGACAGTGACGCTCTGGGGGAGTACTGTAAAGTCAAATGGGCATTGAGGTTGATGTCTTTAACTGGCTTTTTGCACAAGGCACAGGCTGAATTCCTTTCTGATATATTACTTTCTTCTGTAACACACATCTATTTATTTCAAACACTTTTGTGAGGGTTCAGTAGAATTTTTGCTTCTACTTATGCAGCAGAGTGTCAGATGTATTAAGAACAAACAGAGAAGAAGGCATAAGCAGTGCAAAACACCCTGAAGAAATTAATTCAAAGTGTAAATGAACAGAAATAGGATTCAGATTGCATAAATTGTTGTGATTAGTTATTAAGTTCCAATTAATGTTGAGATCCTCTTGACAGTGCTTAAAAGT
>QWTY01060502.1:0-14750 GCA_008033365.1 Pseudorectes ferrugineus
ATCCTTGAGAAATTCTATCTTTTCTGCTTGAAAGGACTGCTGTGTATGAGGAGCGGAGTTATTAGTCATAGGCTCATGAGATTTTTAGCATATTTATTTTTCTGCTTCTGCTCAGGATTATGAAAAAGTAAACCTTTGCTGATATTTTCTGGTATATATATAATCAATATTCTGAAATGAACAAAAAATGTCAATTAATTTTTTTTTACAGTGAAAAGAACCTTTTTACCTTAACTTGAAAAATCACTATGCTGAACTAACACATGTGAAATACTTGAGAACAAATTCATCCATATATAGGGTTATACTGTAAATTTGATTTTGAGTAAGGCATATATTCACCTTCCAAAGGTCAAAGGGGGCAGAATGGTGCTATCCATGTTATTGCAGATGTGCATTCCATCTGTGTAAAATATGGATATGTATTTCTTGCTGCTTGAGGAGTCCTTGGCTATTACACACCAGACCTAACAGAAGTTATCTAGTGCAGCATTTTGTGCATTGCCTCTTGCTCCTTTGGCTTTTCCTGGTTTAGGCTCCTCTTTGGATGATACAGCCCAAACGACCAGGGTGATACAAGCAAGCTGAAATGTGGTCTGATGCTACAGGTTTCACCTCTAATATGTTCTGATTTTATAATGTGACATGGTATTTCAGGGAAGGAGCTTCCAGAGAGTAGAAGTTACGAACTGGTCATGAAAAGTGCCCACACAGTTTGGAACTGTTTAAAAAAAAAAGTAATCTGCAAATGTAGGTGGTCTTGAACAATTATTAACTTTAATAGAGTCCTGATGGTTGTGTGTTTACTGATAATCTGTATTTGTGACTATACAAGACAACTGAAATAATTATAAAAGCACATCTGTTTTGCAGCATGTCCTGGTAGGTTTTTTCAGCTCTTTAAGCACTTGTCGTATCATAGACAACTTACATGTGTAATTTAATTACATTTCAAATAGTAGAAGTTATATTTGGGGTTATAGTTATTTCTTTTATAGGAATTTGGAGGTTTTATAATAAAGAGAATAAGAAAAAACTTAATTTTCACGGCAAATGTATAAATTGATGTACTTTATAAAAGCCTGAAAATTCTTTCTACCCCAAACTTTTCTGTTTTGCTATTTCTATGTAACCTTATTTTTGGGGGAATTTTTTCTCTCCCATTGGCTGTATCAATAAAAGTAACACCTAGTTTAAAGAAGATATAAAGTACTATTTACCAAATTATGCACTTAAGCAGCTTTAGGTACCCAAATTGCTTCTGTCAGATTCACAGATTTCAAACTGTGATTCAAAGTATATTTTCTGCAATTTTGACCTTGAGCAATAGTAAAAGTAAATTCAATGTAAACAGAAATCTTTCACAGATGGATTATGCAGAATTGCCAAAAGGATGTGGCTGCAAAAGGCAACATCCCTGCAGGTCATTTTTGAGTGGTGTATAGAGAATACAATGTTTGCTACATCATTTAACAACAGAAGCAAAGAGTGTAGGACTGGGTAGGCCTTTAAACTCACAGAACCCTGTCCCTTTTTCTGCTGCAAATGTATTAAATATATTAGAAATGTATTATAAATTAATTAGCTGTATTTTTGAGACCTGAGATTTTGAGTCATAGCACACTTTCCTTTGGTTACAGGTAAGCAGCTTGGTGGCATTTCAAAGATGTAATGGTCTAATGAAACACCCTGGAAACAGATGAGTGGACAACAGTGAACAGATGAGTACAACAACTCCTCCTTCCCCCAAGCACATGAGGAATTGCACACTGCTTTGGAGAGTTAAGTAGGCTTTGATGCTTGGGAAACAGCATGCTGTGGACTGGATCCCACCACATTATATATGCAACATTTCAGTTTGGAAGACAAGCCATATAAAATTACTGTAGAAAATCTTTATTTTTTCTGATAACTGAAAAGTAAGTTTTTGAACTTGAAGCTGAACTTTCCTAATATATGTGGGTGAGAAAATGCTGGCCTCTGTGTAATGGTGTACTGAATTAAAATGCCATGGATTTTGTTATCCCCAAAACATCTTGCTAGCAGAGGTTAAAGCTGGCAGTAAGCTCAGCAGTTTATGGAGCAAATTTTCTTGGCAGTGCTTTAGAGACCTGTGCCAGAAGAGCGTGATGAAAAAGAATATCAAATTTAAGTGACATGTCACTGTTTTATTTGTTTATGCTAATGTCTACTTTCACCAAACAGTTCTCCAGAACCTGATGTTCACCCCACATTCCCATAGAAGATCCATTACTCCATATTAGCTAGCCTGTATCTGGAATAGATGGGGGTCTTTTTTGGAGCTCCCTTTTACCCTACCTTATGAAGAAAAGTGTTCCTAACATCAAAGCCTTCTGTCGAATGAAGTTTTCTGTCAAGTTCTATTTTGTAATCAGTGTTTCACATTGCAGTAATTGGTATCAATAACTACTATAATAACTTAAGAGAGCCTGCTAGTGGTGCTACAATGATACATAGCAGAGTCTCATGAGAAGGAACAACTGCAGCTTTGCCGTTTCTTGTGACAAAGAAGAATACAATCTAGGAATTGAGGAGTGGGAATCTTTTATATTACTATTTTAAAATTGAAGAATGGAAAGAACTACACCTGTTTAACTGTGAACTATTGTACTTTTACAAATCTTTTGTCATGGATTAAAATTTCCAGGGAAAACTGAATCTTTAAAGCTTGCTGTCCTGGAGATTTATTATTTCCCCCTTCTTAAGGGGAAGACAAAAAACAATTTGTAGAGCAGAAAAAGTTAAGACTGCTTACACATGCACATAGTTGTACTAAGACTCAAATTGCATTCTGTGCTTTCAAGGTTGTTTGGACTGCAGGCTATTATGTTCAGTTTAGCTTTTACTGGGAGAACAATTATATTTTAGGCTTGATGTTTATACTTGCTTTTAAAGGATTAAATTAAAGCTACAGTTGAAGGGATGAAAGTCACCTGGCTTTTTTTTTCCACATTTAATTAATTAAAATTGAACTTTGAGGTTAAAGCTTATTAATAACATGTAAAATTATGCTACCCTGGAAAAACAAATGTGCTGTGCCAAGAAGTCCATTAATTGAATTTCTTATTTTCTACTGAAATCCTTGGTGTTTAAAGGACATTCAGAGAGAAGCAGACCTGGACAGAGGACTTTGAATTACGATACTGTAGGAACTGTAGTTTCCAGCTATCATCCTGTAGCCTCCTTCTGTTTTCACATAATTTGATTACATTTCCTTCAGTGTTTTTAAGGGATATTAAAGATGAGGTGCAGAAATAAACAAAGACACAAACCTGAGTCTTTGGATAAACAATAGATTATCCCAGTTTTTATTTTGATCTATGCCATTCTTCTTTCAAGACAGCCACACATCAAGTGCTCCAAGACTCAGTACATCAGAATGCATAGCAGCATGAAGGTACAATAAATCTTAGTACACAGCACTGAGAAAAAGAGATACAGTTTCCTCAGGCTAAGAATTTAAAATCTGAACTGCAGGTTTTCTCCGAGTGGTGGATTTTAAAACTATTTCTTCTTCTACAGCTTCTGAAGAATTTTTCCAGACAAAGGATATAATGTAGGAAGGTGATATTTCCTGTACACCTGGAGTAGCCTTGATAACCCAGTTTAAAATATTGCTCTACATCCATATAGCTTTTAATTGTCTCCTTCACAATGTGTGATACTTCATCTACAGTCATTGCAAAACCATTTTTGTTTTATACATTATAGGTTTTTCTTTTATAAGTTAAATTAAATTGAATTTATTGTACTTTCAACCACGTTGTTGAATTAAATCTTTTTGAAACAGTTAAAAATACCAGGTGTTGTTTTTCTACCTAATCAGCTAATAATGTACATCTTTAAATTTAGTCTCTTGTATATTCATATCTTAAAAAACTTGAACCATACTAACTCAGTCTTTGTCTATCGTACAAAATGCTGTTCTTTTTTTCATAATGCCATTTATCATTCTTTTTGCTTGACTGGTGTGTGAGCCATCTGAAACCATAGTTCCTATTGTATGGCTATTAATACTTCTTAAAACCTTTTTTCCAAGGACCCTGTCAAAAGGAGTTTCAAGGTCCCAAGGGATTGTATCTGCTTGTTTCCTTTTGTGCATCTTGTCTTAGCGTTATGCAAAAAGAATACATGCATTTGTAGAATGCCTGCTCAATGACACTGTTTTATGTCTATCGCCTGATATTTTCATGTTTTGCTGTGTGACTCTTGTTCACTTTCTTAGTATGAAGTAAGTAACTTTTGCTAACTTTGAAACTCTTTAAAATCCTGTTAGATCATTTTGCAAATACAGAGAGAAAAATACACTGCACATTTATCTGGAATTAGGGATGTGACGTCACACTGATTCTGCATAGCTCATTTGCTGATTCACTGCTGTTAAATTTTAACGTTGGAATCATACTTTTCTACCAACAAAATCTTCTAAATTTATAAAGGATATTTTTTAACATTTATTTTCTTGTCTAACAAGCTTTGATCTGTTCTATCTCAGCCTTTTATGTGTATTATTTCAAAAGCTAATTTCATGATATCAAATCTATTTATGGACACAGCTGTGTAATGCTTAGCTGCCTACCAAGGGTAAGCCACAATATGTGGAAATTTGATTTATTGGTACTGTAAGGCTTGTTTTACCCTGATAAGGGAAACTTTTGCTACATCTGCAGTGTTAGTGGGGCAGGCTTCCTTTATCATCCCAGCAACAGTCTTAGTCCTGGAGAGAGGTGTTGGCTTTTCTTGCAGATTAGCAGCTCTGAGTTTTGACCCAGGTTATTTTTGTCCTACGTTCACTATTCAGAAAAAAGTGTGATCTTAAAAGATTTAAGTAGGAGTCAATATATCTTTAGTGGTTGTTTGGCAGTTGTTGTCTTTAAATGATTTTCTTTAAAGCTGTTAACCAAGAGCTTTTCATATTTAGGGTCTGGTTTGATGTTGGTAATAGTCACCACAGAATCCACTGACCTAACTCAATGATTTTATGTCCCCTACTAACTCACTTCAAAAAACCTTTGAAAAACTTCTGTGTTTTTTTTTGTTTTTCATGGGTTGCAATCTGTGATCTCAAAGCTAATAAAACTGAAATAGCTAGTACAGGGACTTTATCCAAGTCATGACAGCTGGAAACTGATGGGGGCCATCTGATTACATGTGTACCAAATCACACCACCTAAATGCAGGAGGACCAAAAGGATCCTGAGTACACTGTGGCTTTTACACAGCTGAAAGTCTAATTCAGAACACATTAAATCAAGTAAATTATCTACTGATTTTGGTAACCTGTAGTAAACTTCATTAGCAAAAAACTTGCTCTGCAGCATTTAAGAGAATTAGAGTTAAAACTTTAAACTGTATATAACACAACTGAAAGAGAGTGCAAGACAATTGAAAAAGTGTTCCAAAGAAAGAAGGATGAAGTCTCAAAATTATGTGTAAATACACGGCTTGGATGAGAGACAGAAGTACAGCTTCGTGTGCCAGAAGCTGCGGAGGAAGAGATGTTTGCACCAACAGGGAGCAGATTGTGTGCACATACTGCTTTAGAAAAACAGAAACCGAGGACTCCCTCAAAGACCAGTCTTTACAGGAACAAGCCTTCATTTGCAGCACAGTGGCTCTTGAGCTATCAGGCTTTTAATTTAAGACACAGTTACTAGGAGCAGTGTTAATTTTACGTAATCTTGTCAGGTTTTAAACTGTATCGTTATTTCAGAATCAGTGCCTGAAGGGTGCATTATTTTTTTAAAAGAAAAACAAAACAACAACTCATCTGCTCACCTAGGTAAGATGAATCAACAGTTAGTGTGTTTTTATTCGCTGAGATAATTTGTGAACATGGTCCCTATTTATTTCTGCTGAGCTTTCAAAGTTAATTTTATTCCAATGTGTTTATAGCTGACATATTTTCCAAGCCATAGGATCATGTTTTCTCCTTTTTGCAGTTTAATTTTTTTTTTTTTTTTTTGGTTCACAGTTCTTCCACCAACTCCATTTATGTACTACTGAGTAATCCGCACCCATTTTGAGGGAACTGCCTCACACCAAGATTGTGGGCCGTGAGCAGAGGTGCAAAACTTGAAGCTTAAAGCTGGGATAATTCAGGCAATAGCAGCTGCATGCAGATGAGCAGGCAGAGCCTTTGAAAATGTAAGAAAAAAAGAGGTTGTGTGGAGAAAAGTAAGTAATCAAAAGCCTGCTGGTTCCATTCTGATATGACAAGTACTAAAAGTTCATCACTGGTGCAGAGCTGATTTTTGTGTTGCTTTGAGGCATCACAGAGTTTCACAATCAGGACAACTTGACTTGTGCCTTGTTATTTTAGATGTCAGTGGGTTTAGTTATTTTCCTATTCATTATGAGAGTATAGAGAGAAAAGTGCATACTTTTCTGTAGTCTCTAGTCATATTTGAAGTGATAGTTTCTACTAACAGCAGAAGTTTGTTCTTTCGTCAGCAGTTTTAAGAACAGGAAAAGTCTGTGCTCTTGCGCTGAAACATTCTGTTTTATTTTTTAAAAGAAAAGATGTTAAACAGAAAGGGTCATAGGTGTTTGGGTTTTTTATTTTATTTTATTTTTTATTTTGCCTTTACCTAGTAAGATGTGCAAAGAATAGAACAATTGAACAGTTTTCAAAGGACAATGGCTCAGTAATTAAAATCCAACACTGGGTTGTAAAGCATATTTTGATTACCTTTGTCTAAACTAGATTGGTGGCAAAGTCAGCTTTTTCCCTTGTTTCCCAATTCTTCATTTATATGAGAGAGCTCCCAAGATGACCCCATTGCATGTAAACATTGTGAGGTACTCAGACATTATATAATCAAGGATACAATACTGTATATGTCAAATATTTCTACATATATAGACTCCTTAGAAATTCTAAGAAACATCCAGGCATGTTATTATGCATGTGTAGACAGTAATAGAGGCTTTTTTAATAATGAAAAATACTTGTTCCCCATCTTGATAAGGAGGTTACTAAGAATGAGAAATACTTCAAAGTGATGTTTTAGTGTTGGCATATGCAGTTTTAAAAGGGTCTGGAAAGATGATAAAGTATATTGGTTCTGAACAAACACTCTTCTGATGTAGCACAGAAGGGAAATCCAGCTAATTTTAAATAAAAAGTCTAAAGGAAAAAATGCTTTAGGACAACTTGAGGAAAAAAAATATTATGGGTCATTAACAATAATAATTGTTAGGAAGAGAAACTTCCAGAACAACTGGATTTGGTGTGTTTAAAAGTTTTAAGACGGTTTTAAATGCCCTGTTGTTCATTATCAGATTCTGCTAAACAGCATCCCGTTGAAGGACCACTTACCAGAAAAGGCAGACCTCTGTCTCTAGGTGCTGCAATTGTACATCCATCTCATGGTTTACCATCAAAGGCTGAGAATGTGCAAAAGCATTTCTTGGAGCTGTTCTAGAGGTGACCAAGTCACTTGCTGTTGTCCTGTTTTAAAACTTTGTGCTACATTGCACTGTATGTAAGCAGCTGCTTCTGTGTGAAAACAATAATATAACATCTAGATAGCAGCAGATTAAAAACTGATGACTAAAAACAATTAAGAATACTAGGTGCAGGTTAAATACTAATTTGAATTAAATTTAAATGAAAAAAATATACATGTCAGTAAATGAAAATTTTCTAAATTTGATTAAAAGTAAAGAGCCTAGAAGATAATGATAGAGAAGTGAACAAAAAAAAGTCTTAGAAATAATGTTCTTTGATTATTTATCACCATGTTCTAACATAAACTATTAGATTAATACAGAAGAACCTGGAATGCATACTCAACAGAAAGACAGGACAGATTTCTTGAGATTTCTTTCAAAGTACTGACTCCTGGGGAAATACATTTACAGATTTTAATGAAGTATAGTTACATTTTCCAGATGTTTTATTGAAATACATTTGGATGTAAAATAAATCAGTAGACTGTGTAATGAAATCAAGGTCTATAAAGCAAAAAAGAGAAAACCAATCTCTCCAACAGCACAGTTTCTAATGGTCTTTTCTTTTTAAATTATAAATACATCAAATTTCAATATTTATGACCTTCATGTCTAAAATTAATTCCCTAGCCTTGCCTGTCATCTTGCTGAACTTTGTGATAAAGACAGATACTCTTTGGCTTTATGACCCTCTTGATTATTTGTCCTGCGTAGATGATAAAAGAGCAAGTTACAGCATGGATGAAAGCCAGGTATAGTTACAGTAAGAATATGGGGATTCAAAGCCTGGTGGTTGCAGTTTGCAATGGTTTAAAAAAAGGATTGCTAAACTTCAGAAGCCTCCTTTTAGGTAGGCAAAAAATCCAACCACCTCTCTCTCTGCTTTTTATAGTTATAGTTATCACAATTTATTAGTGTCATAAAAAGTTGGTCAAATTATGCTTACTTATTATTGCTGTCTCTGAGGCCATCTACAAAGTTGGTCCAGAGATCTGAATTATGTAATTTCCCTATGTTTATATCATAACTAAGATTTCTACTTTATTCTGGTACTTAACTTCTGCTTTGCTTCTCTTTTTATCTTTATTTTCTAGGCATTTAGCACTTTACCTTGTTAGAAAGGGCCAAACATTGAGTAGCTATGGTCATTCCCAGTACATCCAGGTCAACTTGAAAAATAGATTGGGCATATAGTAAGGTTCTGGGGTAGGACCCAAGATTTGTTCTCCTCCTAACTCAAGGCTGCAAAGTTTTTATGGTGTTATTTAAAGTTTTGCTTTAATGCATGGTCCACTCCCTTCTTGACTGAAAATGCTAGATTCAACCCTAACTTCTGTTCTTTCTACTCTTTGAACTGTTCAAAGAGGAAAATGTTAGAAATAGCAGGACCCAGCTGTGTCCCTTCTCTCATTCATGCCAGTACTGCTGGTCAAGCAATAGGCTGAAGAGATTGTATTATTTCAGAACATGTGGTCCATTTATAACTAGATAGATTGCTTTTCTCTAATATTTTAGCGTCTTTGGAAATGCAATGATTGCAGAGGTAGATTAAGAAGAAAACAGGGTTTTTAGACATGGTGTTGGTAGAAATATGAACAAGCTCTCGTTTTGGGGATAAAGCGGCAGAATGCACTAAATATGGCATGTCAGGCTCAAGGCTGTGGAGCTGTGCAATAGCAGCAGCCTGGCATGTCTTCTTTTAACTTTAGTTCTTAGTACAACTGCACTGGTTACTTTGCCTTTGTTTACTCCCATTTTTAGAGCAGATCCTGTTGGTAAGCCTCAGGTTTCTGGGTTTGGTTTTGCATTTTTACTTCACTGATGTCTGTCTTCAACATATGCTAGCACATTTGAAGTAAGTATCTTTGACTTTAAAAAGAGAAAATACAATGACTTACCCGCTGTAGAGAATTCTATGCATTCCAAGTGTATTCCAAATGTATTCCAAGTATACCATAGAAAACTCTTGTAATATTTGACTTTTTCTTATTATTTGAATTCAGAAATCATGTACAAAACGAATGTTTGTAGAGATTAAATATCTCAAAAGCATGTTCTTTATTCTGTTCATTACTTATTATTTCAGGAATTTTTCCCTAGTCCTCCCTCAAACTTGAAATAGTCAGAGAATAATAAATTTTACTCAAAGGAATTAGAAGTGTCTTGGCAAAACTTCAGTAGCTTCACATTTAATATACAGGAAAAGTGGTAGTTAGATGAGATCTCTGCATTTCTTCATCCCACTGTTCCTTAAATCACTCAATGAAAATTTAAATACTCTGCTGCAATAACCATTTACAGCCATGTTGGCAGTGTAATCTGCAAAACAGATCACTGCTTGATAATCCTGTGCTGTATAGTAACTATAAGTTTTAGTAGTCAAGAATGTTAATACTTTATATTATTTTGTAGCACTCTTATTTTTTTCTTCAGTGTTCATGGCAGCTTCAGGACAAGGTTAAAAGCCCTGGTGTGTAAGATTCTCTCTCCTCTCCTTACCCTTTTTTTAGTTACTACTGATATCAAATTAACATTATTGGGTGGTAGGCCATATTAAGAAAATAAAAACAAAGAAAACAAACCATAGCATTGAGCTGGAAATTTCACATCATTGCTGGCCTGAAGAGGTCTGACACATGAACATCTAGGACCAAATTTTAAAATTTCTGTAGCAGTGAGGTACTTTAGTACCACATGTGCTGTAAAACTGCTCCCTGTTGTGTGCAATGAACAAAGGCAATGGCTTGAATTAAGTGGGATTATTCATCCCACACATCCAGGCACCTGAGTTAAGAACATGGCTCTTGGGATTCCTCAGCTCAACTTTCTGCGTTACAAGGGTCATAAGAATACTGCTAGATTATCTTTACAGTTTGCCTTTTTGTTTAAATTAATTTTTATTTTTAGTTAATAAATTAATTTTTCATTTTGACATTTTAAAAGGAATTTACTAGTAGCCTATTTGTTCAGTGTATTCTTGGGGAGAAGGCAAGGAAAAGCTGTTATATTTTCTTATTGGAAAAGCTTTTTAACCTTGTACAAGGAGTACAGCTTTATTTTCAATCTTAATTCCAGTTTAAATAAGAATAGTTCTCTTTGTTGTTATTTTTTTTCCTCCTGTCAAGTAATTTTGTAAAGAACTCAATAGGTACATGTTGAAACTCCAGATCTGAAACTTTGTATAGCTGTTTTTAAGAGAAACTTATCTTTATTTTCTTTAAATTTTATTGGTAAAAGCTTGGATTTTGGCTTATGAAACCTTGGAGATTTATGCAACAGCATTAAAAAGGCATCCAGCATGAAAATACAAGTGCTTATTTCCTTGAAACATAAAACAATTTCTTTTTAATTTTTTTTCAAAATCTTGTTATTCTAGATCTAAAATAATAAGTGGAATATTATTTTCCTCCTTCACTTATGAAGTTATGTGCCTCACAATCACAGAATTTTTTACTGTAGGATTGAAAATCAGAAGGGACAAACATTTGATAGTAATCAATTATGTCTTCATCTTGGCATTAGATTATTTTGTTGCTTTCAAATTTTCTCATGCATGGAAAAACAAATATGAACACCCTGGGATCAAATATACAACATGATTTTTATCAAGTTCATAAGAAATGGGGAAAGACAATAACCCTAGAAAAAGATATTTTGATCACAGTAAGCAGTGTAAAGTACACTTATCTGAAATGAATTCAAACGTCTTGTGGACCTAACCAGTTACTTTTCCAGTACAGATCTTTTCAGAAGAGTATGGGTGTACCTAATACATTGCTTTTCTAGGCTTTCCAGGGTTTATGGAACAGGTAAATATTCTCCTAGCATGTTATACTCACTTATTTCATCTGGCATCCACATTGCTTCATTAGGAAAGGCTTATTTGCTTTAGATGGTGCCTGGTATTTTGCAATGACTAGTTCTTTCCCAGGTGAATGTGCTGGATGCAAAAATAAGCATTCACATCTGTGATTGTTTATCAGTGTTAAACAGGAGATCTTTATTGCTTAAGGTGTCATAACTTTCTCTTTAAATTGACAGGAAGGACAAATTTGATTAAAGTGACCGTCTGTGATTTACTGTACTTCTATCAGCCCAGAAGATCTCCTGAAAATTGTGGGTGTCTCCTGTCTGGTTTGTGTTTTCTTCAACCATAATTTATTGTCCGTGTCAGAGTACGGTGTAAAAACAAGAAATGTGCAGAAAGCAGCACCACGACAGTAGCCCTGCACACTCACTTCTTTCTCATATTCATCGAATAAGAATAAGTTTTGAGGCTAAACCATGTGCAATACATACATAGAATCTTCTACAGCCAAAGCTGTGTCTACTCTGCATTTGTACGTGTTCTAAATGAAGGAAAAACAGTTGCAGCTTTTCTCTTAAAGCTGTGCCATGACCAGAGTTTATCTCTTGCATTGACAGCAGAAAGGTTTTATTTGGTTGAAACACTGGATTCAGAACTACACTATATTTGTCTGATTGCAAAATAGTTTTATTTTTAAGTGGAACTCTAAGGAATATCTTCTTGTTTGATTCATGCCACAAATGCAATAGTTCAGACTTGACTCAGACTTCTAAAAAAGAAAGTATTTGAATAATAATGTGCAATTATTCTTAGTTAAAATATCCAGTGCTTAAAAATTCATTTCAAACTTCTTGATGTCGAAATTGTTAATATATTTCTAATACCAAATATACTAAAATTTAATAACCCACAGCACATTCATTGAATCAAAAATTCATAATATTTTAAAATGAAAGACTTTGGACTAGAATCAAAGAACATTAGTCACTTCGAAAACTTCATGTCAACTTATGAACAGGTAATTTAAATTTACATAAACATAAATTATGTATGTGCTTAAATATATATTTATATTAAGAGGCATAACTTATGTTCTGCCACTGATAAGAAACAGATTCTTTAATAGCTTACTTACCAGTAGTTCTTTGAGTAAATACATCAACATTTCAAATTACTTATAAAACAAGAAATCTCAATCTCAAGTATATTCTAGGACACTTGCTCTCATATAGGTCTCCAAAACAAATTAAAATTTTCTGAGTCAATTAATAACACAATATAGTGACAAGAAAGCATTTTTGAGCTGATGTGTTGGGAAAGCTGATTTCACCCTCTGCCACTAAAACTTACCCACTCTGGAGTGAGTTAGCAGTGACCTTAGTGTCGGGAGCTGGTAAATGTATCTGCCTTCCGGCCACTCAGCACTCCCTCCCGAGCTCTGAGACACTGCGGCAGTTTTTGCCAATATTCAGGATGCTGACACGGTGCCAGGGGAAGCTTTAGTGCAAGAGTATGAAGATATGTGCTGGACCTATATCAGGGCAGGTGGTAGCTATTGGCAGATTTCCTTGAGGCTTAATGTTGTCAGGTTAAGTGTGTGGTTATGCAGACCTTTTTCTCAGTAGAGTTTTCTTGGCATAATCATTTGGCTCACAAACTGGAACCCTGGAACTAGCCAAGGAGTGAAGAGAGAGAGCTAGGGAGCTACTTGGGGCATCCCTGAGAGGCTCAGGAGCTGCATTGGGAGGGCTGCTGGCACTGCTACACTTGGGAAGGACTTGGTCTCACTTTCCGTGCAGCACAGACGATCAGAGGATGCGTTGTCATCGCAAAAATTGCCTGTGTTAAAAGTCTGCCTAATTGAAAATCTTTCCCACCAACATTTCTTCATTATGTTTGCTTGTTTAAGCTGGCCAGAGAGAACCCCCTGCAGGCTCATAACACTGCACTTATTAGCTTGACATGGGGCTGATGCTGCAGGCACTCTTCCTATGGAGGAAGTCAACTGCAAAATATACCCTTTGTTGCAAAGCAACACTTCAGTCAGAGTCATTCTTCTAAATAAAAAGAAAGTCTATACTTTTCAGCCACCCAGGTAAATAACTGACTACAGAAATAAAACATCATAATTCAAAGGTTGCTAATGCTTTCCAAGTTTTTCCAACACTACCTGTCAAATTTAAAAGCAAAAAGAACTTAATAAGATAAATATCTGCTCATGGATATGAAGTCTTGAAGAATCTTATATTTCTATTTGTAACAACGTTTTAAGTGATTTTAGAGACCACTTTTACAGTTACAAACTTATGAGTAAATCCTATAGAAAACCAATTCATAGTGCTTAAACCAGAGCAGTTTCTTGGAATCCAACTCATAGGGTCAGGAGATCATGTGAGATAATAATGCAGGTCATGTGGTGCATGAATGACAGGAAAAAAAATTCTACTTAATTTTTTTCTTCATTTTTTAAAGTCCTATGGTGTCTGTTGCTTGAAAGCTTTAGGTGTTAAATTATTCAAATAATAAGTGGCTATAGTAGAAAATTCATACTCTACTTTTCTCAGGGAAATTGAAATTGCCTTTGAAATTGAAGTCGCACTTTTTGTAGGCAAGTTTTTTTCATCTGATACACATTCATAGATATGCATATGCATGTATGTGTAAACTGGTCACATTATTTTTGTCTGCATAACCCCACCCCATACAATCAACTTTATTTTCTGGATATTAATACAAATTGTGTAACAACTTCATTCTCATTACAGAATGCTATTCTGCAGCATGAGCAGTATCCAAATGGTCGTTTGATTTTTATTCCCATTACTTAACCTCTTAGACAGAAAAACATAAAACTCCCAAATGCTAAAAAGATTTTGTAACTTGCAGCTAAATGGGCACTGTAATTGCTTTTTTTTCCCTATTAAAAATGTAAGAAACTTGCAGTTCATTGTGTAACTGAAGGTAAATGTGACTGATTGCTGCAAGCTGTTGTGCTATACATTGCCACCATGAAAAGACAAGTACCAAATCTATGTTTGGACTTTTTAAGGTGCGTTTGTATTAATAGGGACTTCATATTCAAGCTGGAACTAGAGCAAAGAGCAAAAAATAGAGAAATAAGCATGTGTTGAGGAGGCAGGGATCTTGCTTTTTAATAAGCACTTTAGTGCTTATTAAAAATAGTTTCTTGAGCTGTTTATGAAGTTGAATACTCATTTCATGTGTCAGGGAGCAGCAGGCATAGACTGCTTTGCAAGAGGGGACAAGCTGGGAGTGTAAGGTGACAGTAAGTCAGGTTGTTTTGCTTGAAATCTGTCTATGAATAAGAGTGATCTAACTGCAAGGGAGTGTGAAGATTGTATGAGAGATGTGAATATAAAACATTTTCATGTCCAGTATTGTTTTCTGTTTTAGCCTTTTGCTTTTCGTGGTGGCAATTCGTGCTACTAACGCAAGCAAGTTCCAG
>QWTY01060521.1:0-11827 GCA_008033365.1 Pseudorectes ferrugineus
CCAAACCAATACAATTTAGTAAACCCCAGATAATTTTGTTTCAGAGAAGAATTATTTGATTTTTAAGATTGCAAATAGAATAATTTCAAAATTTATAAAAATTAAGTACAGAAATTATAATTTATAATAAATAAATAATTTTAAATTTTAATTTTAAAAATTGAAGTTGCATATATTGATATTAGGATTTTTCTCTGAAAAAAGCCCTTAGCCACAGTGTTAGGGGCAGATCACCACATTTTGAATTATTAGTATAGGGCTTATATTTCAAAATAAAATAAAATAATTAGAAGTGTCAATATTGCCATTTTAAGGTCTACTGAGATACATCATAATGATCAGAGGTTTATAAGTACTTTCCCCTCACATCATAATTTCTAGTTATGTTTTGTTTTGGCAGGTCTTACTTTTATGTAATTGATCAAAAGACATTATCGTAGAATAGTTTGAGTTGGAAGGGATCCTTCAAAAGTTGTCCAGCCCAACTCCTCTTCTCAAATTATTGTATCAGTCATAAAACTATGAGTTGTTATGAGAGAAGTCAATTAGTGGGGTACCAGGTGCAGAAACAGTTGTGAATTAAAATATTAAAGTGAAAAAAAAGCCCACCCAACCTTTAAAGGATGTTTAAAATATGTGCACTTTTCTTAATTTTGCTGATCAGTATTTAATAGAATTTTATTCTAATGCTTTCCTTGAGAATTTTGTTACTATTTTTCATATCTGGATCAATTTCAGAGGTTAGTATTTTGAAGCAGACCTTTATGTTTTTACTACAGCTTATTTAATTAGTGTGGTTTATCATCTACCAGATTATTAATATGCTCTCATACTCCTCTATACTCATGCACTGATAATTCAATACTTAGAAAAAATATCTGGCTTATCCAGTTGTACAAAATTTAGATATTTATGACCCTTATGCCTTAAATGAATTTCACTATAATCTGCTAGATTTTGGAGTAGTTCGTTATTTAATTTGTATGTAAGTATGCAGTAAATAAATTAGGTAAAAACTGTAAGTAATAGAGCAGCACAGGTAAAACTAATCATTAGGGATGATGACCAAAGCATATGCAAGACTTGCTACCAAAGATTCAATCTCCTACTGGAGTAGTCTTGCTCATTTTACTCTTTTTCACAGTGTGTTCTGCATAGTGATGCATTTCAAGAAGGGAAAGATGAGTGTTTTCAGCCAGAGGAGCCTGTAGCCTGGTGCTTGAGCCACTCTGGGGAAACAGGGAGAACTTTCTTTCTCACCTTTTGAGAAATCTGTCTGTGTGAAAAAAAAATCCTTATTTCTGCGTTTTGAAAAAGGAACTGCATTTAGAGGTCTGATCAAGTACCATGGACACTGAGGAGAATCTCTGTTATGTGTATCAACTCACAGGAGACATCTCCATGCATTTAAATAGTCTCCATGCATTTTCCATCAAGGAAACTCTGGTTCAACTTTGCCCTCAAATTTTCCTATTGGTCAGGTTTATTATATATTGAACCCCTATACCATGAAACAAGCCTTCAGAAAATGGATAACTTCAGATTCACGTTTAAATTTGAACTTCCTATTTCCCAATTTAAATTATTTAAATCAAAATATCATGATTGTTTTCTGCCTATGCTACACATCAAAATATTTCATAGGCACTTTTTTTAAAAGGCGTAGGTTAAAGGTTATTATTAATAATGATAAACAATACTTACTATTAGCTTGATAATAATATTAAAAATGGTAATAATTATTTTGTTTTTGATGATATTAGTACTGATGGCCTTTTCAAAGTCACAAATAATTCTGGAGAAAGGACAGGGTTAGGGGAATTGCCACTTCAAAGTTCTTACTTTATGCCAGTTGATGAAATCAGAAAAAAATAAAGCTTTCAACATTTTAAGCATGAATTGAAAATAAATATATGTTAAAATATTTAAGCAAAATTTGTTTGTTAGAGAATTTCACGCATAAAAGCCAATTTGGGAAAGTTTTATTGCTGCTGTACAACAAAATTTATCTTACTGTGAAACTGATTGTATGAACCAAGTGGATGTAAATAAATGCTATCAGTTCCACTATCGTTGTTAACTATTCATATAGCATAAATTAAATGGCCAGGTTAAAATAAATCCAATTATATCATAATTTTTGCATTTTAGAAATAAGATTACTTTCTAAACTACACTTGCATCATTGCAAGTCAGTCAGTAATTGTACTCAGGATAAAGGCCTACAATTATGTCTTGATATTTGCATGTGCAGCTACCATGGTTGCAAATGGTATCCACACTATCAATGATGATGGTGAAAAAACCCACACCATAAGCAATGCATCAGAAGCAGAACTCAGATTATAGACACCCATGACAACTGGTATATCCTATAATATTTGTCTACTTCCTACTGAAATAGTGTATTTCTGTGTTTCTCACAGTAACCTTGTAGCTGGAACATGATATAAGGCATGGTTTTCCAAAGGTTGCTTTAAAAATTAACCGGCAAGTTGCAATAATTTCTAGTGAAGAGATTAAATCTAACATCAAATTTATGCAATTATATTGACAAATTATGTTTGGCCATTACAAACTGAGATGCTTCAGTATCATACTTCCCCCTTAATTGTCATAAATTTCTATGTTGCAACATGTTTTGGCACTTTTTCCCCCTCTTTTTTTCCTCTTGATACATTTCTTATTTCTAATGTAAATTTTTTTTTTCTTTCTGGGGTGGGGGAAAGAAGAGGAGGACTTGGATGTGGAGAAGGCTCATGGATGCTTCCTCAATGCAGAAACTGTTACATTAAATCACAGAATGTTCTCTGCTACTATTCTAAAGTAGGAGTATATTCCACTTTTGCATGGCACTTTTAATATTAAGAAGCAAATAGTGATTGCTGGAGCAGTTTTGAAAATGAACACTTGAAAAGAAGTGTACTGAAAAGATTTAGTGATTAGGCTGACATTCACCATCACTTCCATTGTAAAGTAAGGAGGAAACTTGTTTATGTTACAAGTTCTTTGTCTCTCTTCCAAGAAAGAAATAATTCAACCATAAAATGAGTAAATGCTCCACTGGGGAAATCCCAAAGCTTTCCAGATATGTTATGAACAGTAATGAGTGGATTTGGGGAAGCAGCCAGTCAGCTAAATGACTAAAGGGCCACAAGCCCATGACAAAGCATTGATTGACATTTCAGAAGCAAGCAACAAAATTATTTATCTTTAATATGAATAATAAAAGTTTAGGACCCCTAAATTGAGCTGATAATAGACAGGAGAGGAGGGGGAGGTAATATAAATAAGATGCTGTGATATCTTTGCCAAAGTAGAGTAAATCCTGGGAAGAGACCAATTAATTAATGTCAGTCTGAATAATGATTTGTGGTGGTATCTGTAACAGAAGATCCCTCAGACACTGCAAGCTGTTGCCTTAGAAATTGAGCCTCTCTAATTAGGTAGATGGCATACAGGGTGGATCCTTCAAGATGGTACACCGTCTGGTCTGACTAACATGCAAAACAAGCATCAACAGTGATGAGGCTAGCATAGATAAATGGAAAGCCCCAAAAACAACATTGCAGGGACTTGGTGTAACAGGTCAGTGCAGAAAAACTCCTGAAGATAAATTAAAGTCAAATGATTTATTAAAAACATATGTAAAATGGCAATTTAAACTGCGGCACATTGCTAGGGTGGTCAGTACATGTTTTTGAAGACTAAAGAAATGCAGGGATAAAACAACTTATCAATAGAAGATTAAATGCCAAAAACTCAGATACAAGGAAGATAATCGCCAGTTTTAAAGTAATTATGTGATGTATAATTTTTCAAAAGCAAGAGCTAGTACTTCACGTTCAGTAAACAATGCTTTTGGCATAAATTAATTACTGAGATACAGTGCAGGTGAACATTTCCTATAATGTAACAAATATTATAGGTG
This sequence comes from Pseudorectes ferrugineus, assembly GCA_008033365.1. NCBI lineage: Eukaryota > Metazoa > Chordata > Aves > Passeriformes > Pseudorectes > Pseudorectes ferrugineus. The sequence continues at coordinate 3,932 of QWTY01060521.1, forward strand.
CAGGGAACATACAATAACAGAAATTACACACTAATAACCTAAGTATAAAGGGCATCCTGAAGCCACTCACAAATTAATTTAAAATCTGAATTTCACCTTATTCAGAAGTGTTGATGTAAGTAATATTATGGAGTATATTAACAACTAATCTGAACACCTAGCAACCTTGGCTATAATATTTCGTTACATTTGTGTATCAGTCCCATACCTTCCTGTGTAGAATGAATTATTGTCAGACTCCTTTCCTTTCCTAGCTGACAGGGCAGATGTGGAGGTTTGTACTGGAAAAAAAATGAAATAGAATCCCTAAAGTAGTGTTTGGTGTATGTGTCTTTGGCCTCAACAACAAAGCTCAATATACTTCACCTAATTACTAAGCCAAGACATTCAGAAGTTGGGGCAAACTACATGTAGGGATTTTATAATGTATCCTACTTCATCCATCAGCACCAGCTGCTAGATAACCTCCTCCACTAGAGGAAGAGGATACATCTGTGTACAATTATGTCACTGGATTTTTTTTCTCACTGAATATATGATGCATTGCTTTGTAGTTCAGAAATCTTTGAGTGTGTTTTGCTGAAGTAAAAATCACTATTCATTGTGATGATTCTTCCCTTATTTGCCTTTACCCAACTCATATTGAACACTTGTACTCACAACAGTTGTTCTGTTTCCTGGTTCAAAGTCATTCTTGAAATGCAGCTCTTTGAAAATTTTTCATCATGGTCTCCCATTAGTCATCATCCTTCTGCTTCTGCTTGTAAGTTTCATTTGGGTTTTCTTTTCTTTCTTTCTCCTTTAGCAACTATCCTTTAGCACAGATGTGAACATATCCTTGCCATGCCCCAGCTAAGGGTTCACCATAGCACTGAGATAGTAAAAATGGCTTTAAAGCTGTGGAGCCTAAAAACTAGTGACTAGATAGATGAAAGATCAGCTTTCCTGAAATTCAGCCTGGCATCCTAAGCTTCCCTCGTTGCAGCCTATATTCCATGTTCATTACTAGCCTTACATTCAAACCTTCCTTTGCACTAAATGTCTAAGATCTGAGTTGTACAAACAAGATGACATTCATACCATCTGCATTTACTTATAATTAATGGTGCACGTAGAGGCACCTTGTTTATCTTTCAGCGTATGTGATGCCTTCATTCATGCCTACAAACAGCTGGAAGTTGTGATGGTTAATCAGCTTGATAACTACTGACAGCAATTGTAGGGAAATACTTTCCCTGTGGTATGTTTTATATTGGTTTTCCTAAAACGCTTTCCTTTTTTTCCGTGGGAAAGAAAAATTGCAGAAGTACCCTACCAAAACACCAACCTGCATTCAAGCAAAGAAGGGCTTAGGTGCTAAAATCACGTGCCCAAATTGCAGCGTGAAATATATTTCTTTCCTTAGAGAAAATATCAAATTAGTCATGGTAAAATTCCAAGGTAATTTGAGATGCTACTTTCAAAGTTTCATTTATGAAATACATGATACATTATGCTTTTGACATCTGTTTTATAGAAATGTAAACAGTCTTAAAAGACTAGTTCTTTGATCCATCTACCAACTGAAACATTAGTTTTCATGTGTAATTGAGGATAAATTTTCTTTTTGATTGACATTAGAAATGATAGAAAAATACATCAATAGTCCTCTTAAAAAGAAGCAGCACAGTTCCAAATTTGCATTTATTTATAGGATAGGATTATTAGAGAGTCTTGTGATTATTAGAGATATTTGCGAATTTTTGGTGAAACATAACCATATGCATTTAAATCCATGCATATAAAGCATGCATTAGACAAGAATTCTTGTATGCTGTACATATTCTTTGCAAAATTATTGCTAAAAGATTGCATATTATTATCATACTACTGGGAATGCTGATTTGCAACACTTCTGCTGCTTCTTTAATCTCTTGCATATACACTAAGTGAATTGTGACAGTGTAGCTGCAAAGCTGTATGACATTCTCAAACTGGCAAAAAAAGTATCTCGTCTTGATTTTTTCAGGGACAATACATTTTTCAGGCTTTCATGAACATATTGCCTCTAAAGCAAGTTACTTGGCTCTTTGTGTGAATATTGAATTTGCCCTTTTTATTTGAGGTTTAAGTTATTTCTAATGATTATATCTCACTTTCCTTCTTACAGTCTTTTTTTTTTTTGCCCTGAATTATCAGTCTTCTATTTGAGGCTTGGGGTTTTTTTTCAGAAAGAATGTATCGAATATTTTCACCCAGTGATCACATGGAAGTAAATTTTTTTATTTATTTTATTATCTCTTTTAATGAAAATAATAAACTTTGTATCTGGAAATAAAAAGGGTTTGGTTGACTGAAAACAAGAATGAAAACTTAATTTAAAAATTCAGAATAATACATTTACATAATAATAAAATTAATTGACAAAACCACTCTTAATTTGTGATGCATCTATACTAAATCTGTTATAAAGACTTTCAAATTTAGAAGTTTCAACTTTACAATGTTCTGATGAAGATTTATTACTTCTTTATAAACTGTCCTGTCAATGTTATGACTTTTTTTTCTCCTTCTGTGTTCTGTGTAGTTGCTTACATGAGCACTGTAAATGAACTCACCTCCCACTTCAGGCACAAAATGCAAGTATTATTTCAAGTTACTATTTATAAAGCACATCACGATAGAAAAATTTAGGAAATGACCTGCATAGTCCCTAGTTAATATTACATTTTTTAAAAAATTTTATCCCCTCCATAGCTGTGATCTAATGAATTTTACTCTTAGTATTGATAACTTACTTGCACAATTAACTCAAATGTGATTTCCATGTTTTTTATTTTTTTGAAAAACAACTTTTCCATGTAAGCTTAGCTCTGCTCCCTGATATGGCATGCTTCCAAATTAAATCTGAAGCTGGAAAAGTCAATGATTAAACTGTGTGCTAAGAGAGGTTAAAAGTTCTGCCAGGAGTGATGGATGCACTTTGCTTTTGCAGCGAACGTTCGTGTTAAAGTCAGCTACTCTGGACTATACTACTTACCTATACAGAAAAGCCACTGTGTCTGTAACTGGGGCACTAAGAGGCTAAGGTTGTTTTTACAGTGCAGGTGTGACAGGATCTCGTGTGGCATTGTACTTGGGGTTTGTCAACTGGTCTTCCTTGAACACTGATGATCTGGTGGCTTCAGCAGTACAGAACAAACACCTGACATCCCTCTGTGTTCATGTGGTGGCATGGCTGGTGCAGAAGCCCCACAGGTCTTGTTCCATGTCTGACAACAGTGCAGAAATATGTAAAGTTGATTCAAATTATCTGATATGGAATTGGGCTCAGGATAGAAGTCTTCAGAGAAGGCATGCTCTGCTTTATTTTTTATAGGATAACAATTCAGGTTATCTCAACTGACTTTGAAGTAACCTGAGTCTCACTTTCTCAGGAGCAGTTGAGTATTTTTAGTCTGCCAATTACTGCTAAATCTAGGTTTTCTTCTCTGTTATTTACAATGGAATTTTTTTAGATGCAGTCTTAAATGACAATTTCATTTTTCAAAGTTTTGGCTGAATGCAGATTTAATTTTTTGAGTATTTCTTTTCTCTTTCAGAATTAAAATTACCATAAAAGAGCAGAGGTTCTCTGTCAGAATAGCATACTAGTTTGGGGTCAACACCTCTTCACACCCAAAAGTAGTACTTGTTTTCTCTCTTTTACCAGTATTATAAAAATGCAGAGGCAAGGGTATAAAACAAAATTAGCAATTTTTTAGCCTGAAATTCACTGAATTGGTTCTGAAGATATATTTAAAATAATTTAAGCTATTATAAATTATAGTTATTAATTACAATAAGCATATATAACCCTAGATTTTTACGATACAAAGATCAGTGATGGAGGTATGAAACATACCCTTCCATGTTGCTTTGTATTTTGAGAAGATATGTGTTTTTACGTGATCTTTAAGACATGTATGGATTTGCTTATTATAAATCTATAAAGAGGGATTTAATTTACATTCCAAAAAAATTTTGGTTACTATTAATTTTAAAATCTATGTTCAGACTTGGGTGGAAGTGAACACATTCTGTATAGAAACTACGGAAAAGAGTACAGATTGGTGACTGGAACTGCCTGTGAAAGATTTCAAATGCTTTTTAGGAGTTTACTTTTTAATCATTACAAACAGAAAATTTAATCTCCAGCTGAACATAAATAACAACAAAGACTCCATGACTCAGCATAAAGCTAGAAGCCTAAAACGGTCATAAAATATGAAGCTCCCTATTAAAAAAGCTTATATATGAAGGGATAAACAAAACATTTGCATTCCAGCTCCAGTCACTGCATACTGTTTTACAGCCTCAAGAAGAAGAAGAATATGCAAGCCCATCAAAAATACCAAATGATACTAAACATTGTATTTTGTTTTCTGAACAGATAGGCTCTTTCCTTGGATAAGATAGTATTTTTACCTACTGAAAAGATTTTAGGTGAGTTTCATATTTTGATCCAGACTGGTGTTCATTTATGATAGTAAGCGTGTATGTGTTACACTGCTGATGACAGTATAGAAAAAAGAGGGGTATCCCTGTGTCCTCTTTGCAGGCAGTTTTGGCAATAACATGAAATGAGCAGAAACAAATTCTCTTTGTGAGTCTTAAAATAAAATATCTACTAAATTAACAACAAGCATACCCTGAAACAGTGTGGCATGTTTATCAGTATTTCTAACTCAGAGTATTCACAATGGTTATATAAAAATATATGTAAATATATATATTCCTACTATGCATATAACAGATATACTTCTAATTTTTAAATGTATACATTTTTCCATCTGTGTCTGAGCATATATATGAATATAGATATAGACAAAATAGATTGGTTTCACAACCCAATTCAGTTCATAATACAGTCTCCTTCTAGAAAACTTACCAGAGTAGGAAAAAATGTACTCATACTTAGAATAATATTTTCAATAATCCATACAAAATTCCCACACTGAAAATTAACTCTGTTGGTATAAAAGCTATAGAGACCAGTTTCCATCTGCAAAACAAGACAAAAAAGGAAAAGGAACTCATTTATTGGCTTCAGCCAGAACTCTGACAAACAAAATTTTATTTGAAAATTAAAACTTTTGCACCTCTAATGAACAGCATAAGTGCTAATATAGCTAACCTCTCATCACTGTCTACTTTTTAAGTTAAAAGCACCACCAGGATTTATGTCTGAGTTAAGAACCTAAGATAAGTACCCCATTCATGGGTTAAGTGAAGTTAGGATTAGGGTCAGCAGGGTCCAGTATTTTTCACTCCCAGCAAAGCCCAAGTAAATACGTTCTGTGCTATGGATTCAGGAAGAACGGCAGATTAAGAGAGGCTCAAGGAGAAGGAACAATAGATATACCTCTTAGATGCGGGTGAAGTAATCCTTCCCATTTACTTATCTACTTTTCAAATCCAAATTTTGCTACGGCAAACCATTAGGATGGATGGTTTTTCCACATAAACCTAAAGAATTATATTGTTCATGATATATCTATTCTTAGAATTTGGAGTAAAGCATCAAGGTAGATTTAAAAAAGAAGTTTCCTTGATTTCAGGCTACTGTCTCAGGTTTAAAATTTGGTCCTGCGAAGCATCTGCTATCTTAATGATAATCCTAGAAATTAATTTCACATAATATGTAAATTTAGTATTACCATATTATTTTTGAACCATACTGCTGAGCTCAGAAGAAGTCCTATTTCTTTTACAGACCAAAAATCAGCTATTTGTGTAGCTACCAGAAATTAAGAAGTCAAGTGTGAATTATGGTTGGCAAATATAGCAGTTTGATTTGTCACCAGTGCATAATAAAAGTCTTTAATACACAGAAAACTCACTACAGTCGTCCATGAAGGTAATTATATTTGCCTGGACTTGTAGTTCATACAGGTGAAGCATAATAAAAAAGGTCCTGTCTGTCCTCACTCAATCCACCTGAAATTTCTTCCCATGTTATATTAAAATATTACTAAAAAAAAATTTGTAAAATAACTTCTGTCACCTCAAATACAATCAAATGGTGCTCTTCATACAAAGACAGGCATGCTTAGAGAATTATAAATATGGTGGTAAGCAAGGGAGCACTCAATAATTCACACTTACCTGGAAGGAGATTTTACTAGCGTGAACCATTCCAATAGTAACTAAATACTGAGGTTCTGACGTCCTGGGGAGAATGAATAGAATGTTTCACAACAGCTATAGTGTTAAGGGCTGCCTTGTTTATGGTTTGCAATCAAATGATGCAGACAGAGGATGCAGACACACACCGCTTGGGGAGCTGTACCAGACACTCAGGCCCTTCCAGCAGCCAGCACCAAGCACATGCACTGTGTACTGTGGTCCTGCTCCAGCTGCTGACACCAAGCTCCTCATTCACATAGTCTGACAAGAAGCTGTTTGTTAGCCCTTGCAGCACTAACAGACACAGGATAAATGAGATTATGCAGAGATGTAGTTAAAAAATAATTTAACAAGAAGATAGGATGGTCTGCAGTGATCTCATGCAAGTCTTAGTCAGAAAAGCTCATTGACTGTCCCATTTTACATTTGACTAGCCCATTTTATAATGGTTTTGCCTACCTTCCCTTTGTTCCTTCCCAGTCCCCTTCATCTGAACAGTTCTCCATCAGTTTGCACACTCCCACTAGCCTCCCAAACTCTTGGATCCTCAGGTTTTCATCCCTGTCAGCTGCAAAGCCCCTCTTTGCTGCAGTTTCTTAGTAGCCCATCAGTGTGTTCACCAGGTTTGCTTCTTGACTCTGCTTCCATTATGTTTACTTGTCACTTTTGTGTCCCTGTACGTTTTGTTAATGGCTTCTCCTTTTTCCTTGCCATCCCCTGTCACAAGGTACTTGATCACATAATCCTACTGAAATGAACATTCCCGTGTTCCAGTGCACCCTTATCAATGAGTTCATTACTGCTTTCCTTACAGTATTGGTCAGATTTGTGCCTGCGTCTTACTGCTTATGGCTTCCTGCTTTAATTATCATCCCTTTCTGCTTTAAAAGAGAGCCTTAAGGGAGCTGACTCTCCCCCCTTCCACACTCATTTCCAATAGAGTACACGTTAAACTCTAGTTAGTGATAAATTGTTTGGTTAAAGAAAGCTTTTGTTATAAATTTCTGCTTAAAATGTTGTTGGATAGTATTTTATGTGATTCTGCAGTGCACACATGGAGTTAAGTAGCTTAAGTTTTAATCTAATAAACACTTCAGTTTTAGAACTTCCATCATTTGAATAGGAGGTGAGAAGGAGCACAAACCCGATTTTCTCTTCTTTCTCAGGATACAAAACCTAAATTTTTTTGGGTAACATTAACCCTCCTTTGCTCTGTCCTTTTCCTCCAAATATGGAATGATGCCAAAATAAAGTTTCTATGGAAATGTGAGTAGGGGCAAAGAATTGATAGAGGGAAGAACTTCAGCTGAGCTAAAGGAAGAGTTCAGAAAAGTGCACATGGCACTTATCACTTTGCTAGATCTCTAAAAATTTGTAAATACTAGGTCTAATGCTGTGTGTCTGAAGCTGATTGTCAGCAAATATACCATTACCAAAAATAACACCCTCAGTAAATAATCTAAGCAAAGTGAAAAGGGATCTTAAAGAATTTAAGGTACTTATAAAAGGCAAAAGGAGAGGCTTAGGTGACCTATTATACACTGCTTGTATTGAAGATACGTTTTCTCCAGTTACTTCTACTTTATTTTATTTTCTTTAAAGTGCTGGCACAGTTACCTTCTGCAATTCCATTTGTAGCAGTAGAGACACTAGCATCTTCTAGCCTATAGAAATGGGAGATGCAGGAGTGTGGCGGGTCAGATTTAAAGGAACATATACTAATTCCCCATTAGGTCCTGCGTTCACAGG